>JAJJWW010005808.1:0-22836 GCA_023531295.1 Papaver armeniacum | reverse complement strand
ATGGGTGTTCCTTTATATACCCCTAATAACACTAACCGTACCCTAACCGGTAGTTAAGTTAGTTATAAATCAGTTAATATGAAAATCTTAAAATTACTTGAGATTTTTTATATCCATACCCCCATCTCAACTATGGAATCGTTATTTTTTAATATTAATGGTGTACTATTAGTTTTGTGTTAAAAGAAGTTAAACACATCAGTTTGAAAAGCTAACATCTACTTGCTTTTGTTTTTTGGATTATTCTTGATTCTGTTATTATTTTTTTACTCTTCGCCAGTTCTCAATTAACCAACATTCAAGACTTATTATCATGTATCACTTATAAAATTTGCTTCGTAGTGTTCTCTCTTATTTGATGATTTCAGAACTAAATGTCTTTGAAACTTGAAATATACGTCTGCACTCTTAAACAGTCATGATCTATGAACAATCTTGAAAGTATTTTTCATTTTCCAAATCACGTACTTGCTGGTCGATGGAAGATTGAGAGAACTGGACAATGATGTGGTGACGTTGTTGGTTAATGAAAGATGGGGATCATTGGAAGATGATGTGGGAGGCGCTAGGAGTTTCTTTAGCAACTAAGTTTGCTAAACTTATTTCTGATTTTGGATTGCTCCTCTCTTAGGAGATTTTCCAAACAGGTGAAGAGCAGGCTAATGGTTTTCGTATGTCAAAGCCGTTATTCTTCCTTTTTAGCTAAGTTCACCTGCAATTTCGAATTCAAACGAGAACCACATTCCTAATTCAATTTAAACGCTAATTCAACTCTTAATCTCTCACCATTTTTTCTTTTTGAAAGAAAATCTCATTTATTCACGACCAAGGCAGCAAGTTTACCTTCATGGCACATCTTTACTGACATGACAAGGATCCAACGTTAACAAAGCAAGCCCAACTTGATTAAATATCAGAGTTTCTCTCAATGTAAACTTAAACACGGCAAGATCCAACTCATAAGGTGAAAAGAAATTTCGTTTCTCAGAAAGAACATCGGTGGAAGGAAAGTTTAATGTATCAGTAATATAAATTCGGGGGTACAAAAAGGCTAATGCTTTTGATGGGTAGGAAGATTGGTTTTAAGGGTAGACAGATAAAGGGGTACCATTAGTGTTTTTAGGGGTATATAAAGGAACACCCTTAAAATTTAGAAGTATTTATTGATTAATTTTAAGTGGTTACAAGTTTTGCATCTTCTTGTACTTGAAACAGAATGTCTTCAGGGAAAGATAGTAACCAAATACTACTTAAACAAGATACTCTAGCTAACTTAGCTAAGATATTGCAACTTTATTCTTTTATTTGGGCACATAACTGTAATGCCGAGAGATATTATCTCTAAAGATACTTTTGATGTCAAGAATCATATTCCGAATTCTCTTATATTTAAGTTTTCTTAATTCACTGCATCAGCTACCATTGAGTTCAGTCCAAATTCCACTCTTTTCAGGTTCAAGTCTTTAGCCCATCAAGTTGCCTCCCATAAGCCTTTGCATTCCACGTGTTCCGGACTCAAAGCTGATTCTAAGAAGATACATTTTGACCACCTATGAGTAACTGCAAAATCATGAATTATTAGACAAATGATAATTAAAAGATCCATCAACATTAATTTTATAAGTGCCCATAGGAGGAGGTCTCCAGTGGAGATTAGTCCTTCTCTGTTTAGAAATTCTTGGAATAGGAGTAAATGTTCTTTATCTTGAGTAGATCAATTTCTTTCTTTCTAAGAATGATGGAGTCTAGACTAATCTTCAAACCCTTGAACACACTATCACATCTGGCAGACCAAATACTCTATGCGACAATAGCTATTTTGCATAGATGCTCTTCTTGTATCTGATGAGTTAAAAGCATTTCAAACCAACTGCAGAGCCAATATTTACACCTGTTTGAATGTGAATACAATGAACAGCAAACCAGTCTGCCTTAGAAAGACCCATCAACATTAATTTTATAAATGCCCATAGGAGGAGGTCTCCAGTGGAGATTAGTCCTTCTCTGTTTAGCAATTCTTGGAATAAGAGTAGATGTTTTTTTAATCTTGAGTAGCTCAATTTCTTTCTTCTTCTAAGAATGATGGAGTATAGACTAATCTTCAAACACTTGAACACACTATCACATTTGGTAGACCGAATATACTATGCGACAATAGCTATTTTGCATAGCTACTCTTCTTGTATCTGATGAGTTAAAAGCATGTCAACCCAACTGCAGAGCCGATCCACAATATTTACACCTGTTTGAATGTGAATACGAAGAACAACAAACCAGACCGCCTTAGAAATATTATAATCCAAGATGCAGTGTGAAGAAGTCTCAAGAGTTTGAGCACAAAGAGGACAACCATAGTCTCCATTCTGAATAACATATATCAGCTTGTCCCTTGTTTGAAGTATGTCCTTGAGACATTTTCAGATAAATTGCATGCTTTGCCCAACTGAAAGATTTATATTTTGTTCTTCAAACATCTTGTTATAAACAGATTTAATAGAGAACATACCATTTCTTTTTAAAGTCCAGACCATTCGGTCCTCATGTTGAGTATGCATACATATATTGAGGATTAATCTAGCCGCTTCAAAATGAGAGATTGATTCCACCCTCCTGAGTCTGAGAACAACTGATAAACATACATGTAGTTTTGATAATTAAGAACACCAGATTATGGAGAAGGAAGAGTTAGCAAATCAGGAATCCATCTGTAACTCCAAATCAAAATTTTGTGACCATCACCAATGCTCCAACAACTGTATTTCGTAATGAAATGAAGCTCAGAGCTTATGCTTCTCCAAGACCAAGTAGAGTTGGGGTTGTCTTTGATGTTGAATACTTTTCCATCTGGGAAATATTTGGAGTTAAGAGATAAAGCACACACACTGAAGTATTATCAGTGCATAATCTCTAAGCTGACTTAGAAATTAATGCTCTATTGAACAATATGAGATCTCTAAAACCCAGCCCTCCTTCCTGCTTATGTTTACTGACATTCTTCCAAGAGATAGGTGGTTTTCCTTTACTAGTTTTCTTTTTCCTTAAAAATTTCTGCTGAGCTGAATTCATCTTGTTGATAGTAACATCAGGAAGTTTGAAACTAATCATGTGGTGTACTGGAATGGCATTTGTAACATTCTTCACCGTGACATACCTACCAGCTTTCATACTATTTATAGAACACCATCTTGATAGTGTAATTTCCATATTATTTATAAGATTAGAAAAAGGAATCCTTTTATTTCTCACCATAAAGAAGGGAAATCCCATATATAACTTGTAGAATACCACTGATAGTTATAATCTTAAAAATCAGTTTGTATGTGGTGTTGCATAAAGCTATTGGCCTGAAATCTTCTGGTTTATGAGCTCCACTGATTTTAGGAATTAGAGAAATTCTTGTATTATTAATCTTCTTGAGTAAAAAACTGAATTAAGGAAATCTTTAACCATCATACAAGCATCATTTCTTACTAGCTGTCGTTGAGTTTGATAAAATCCTGGTGGGAATCAATCAGGTCCTGAGGAAGTCCAAGGTTTCATTGACATAAGAGCTCTATATTTAATCATCATACGGAGTCTTTATATGATCCACATTGTCTTGTTCAGAAATACATGAAGGAACATGCTGGAGAAAATGGAATGAGTCAGCTGGCTGAGAAGTAAAACTAATCTTCTTTAAATGAGAAACTAAAAGATTTTCAATAGAATTTATATCTTGACACCATGATCCATCTGGAGATTAAAGAGAATCAATCATATTTCTAAATCTTGTTTAGTTTTCTCTTATATGAAAGTATTTTGAATTTCTATCCATATCATTGTAAAAATGATCTTTATACTTCTGGATATTGGAGCTTGCTTGAATCTCATTAAGGTAATCAATCTATTTCTCTAACTTCATGACTTCTTCTGTATTGTTACCTTGAATATCTTGAACTTGTACTAGAGATAGATCTTCTTGAAGTTTTGAAATTCTTGATTGGATATGACCAAAAGTAGATTTACTCCATTTAGAAAGAAAGTATCTTGTGTTGAAAGCTTATCAGATAAAAGATAAGCTGCAGAACCTGAAAGGTTAGTTTTCCAAGCATTCAAGATTTCATTCTTACAAGCATAATTTGCAACCAATGTTCAAACTAATGGCTTTTGTGGACGGCAACCATTTTATGCATACGAGTATTCTATGATCTAGCCAAAAAAATATGGGGAATGGGGAGAAGGTGAAGACTTCCATAAGAAGAACGCGCAATTGGGGGATATAGAAACTAATTGGGGGATATGAATTACTTCCCCCAACCCATGGTGTGTGCTAAGGGGTGACTTTTGGGGGCGAAAATACTAAAATACCCTTCCACAAAATAAAAATCAAAAACTTAAAATAAAAAAAACAAAATCATATCCCCCATTTCCATCTCCACTTCTTATTAATCTTATTTAGGGGTGGAGCTTTGAAACCCAAATATTTCCCATTCCCTTCAAATTCTAAACTCTCCCCATTCTATATCAAATTCTCTTCTCCTCACTTTGAAACCAATTTTTTTTTATTCTAAGTGATGAAGATCATGCCGAAAGTGATGACGACCTTTCAAATTCTAAACTCTCCCACTCTATATCAAATTCTCTTCTCCTCACTTTGAAACCAATTTTTTTGTATTCGGAAGTGATGAAGATCATCTTTGAAAGTGATGAAGATCATGCTGAAAGTGATGATGACCATGCGGAATTGATGAAGACCATGCGCCGGTATCATGTTCCTAAGATATGGTCTTCATCAATTCCGGATGGTCTTCATCACTTCCGTTTTGAATTTTTTCCGTATTAACTATCCACTTCCTGAGAAAATAAAAACAACATGGTATCTCGGAAAACAATACCGCATGGTCTTCATATCAACCGACCATGCCCAGTGGACTGATTAATACCAAAAAAGTTCAAAAGGAAGAGATGAAGACCATCCGGAATCGATGAAGACTATATGCCGGAACATGATACCCAGATGCTCGGAATTTCCTATCAATGCCTGGTAGTCAAGTGGAAAAAAATCAATGTTCTGGATACTTTTCATCCTGTCCTAAGATGGAAATTTACAAAATATTATGTTTAACATGTACCACGCATGCTTTCGAATCCATGATTACCATGCATGTACACTGCTCAAAACCGTAAAAAATCAACATCAAAACCAGAAAAAAATCCATGAACATCCAACAATTGCCCGCATGGGTTTTTGGTTGAATACCATGCCGGCACCAAGCTTTTTCAAACAAACAATGGTGGATTCAAAGAAAAAAAATTAATTTTTCAACCTCTTATTAGCGGTAATTCTCTCATCACAATCATCTTCCATTTTCAACAAAAAAAAATTCCACTCAATTTTTTTTTTTCTCTCCATCTACTCCTCACTCACACAAATTAAAATAAAAACACACTAATCTATCCCCCAAATACTTAAGTTTTTACTAATTATTATTAACCACTAAACATGATTAATTAGTGAGGGGTATATTAGGATTTAAAAATAATTACATAAGGGTGACCTAACTGCTATTGGGACTCCTATTTTGTCTTGTAGCTATATCCCCCAATTAGTTTTCATATCCCCCAATTGCGCGTTCCATAAGAATGGGGATGAAAATCACAAGAAAAAAAAAAAGGTTCCTTAATGCGCTTTTAGGTTCTAAGTTTCTAGGACTCCAATTGGACGATTAGGAACGCCCAAACCCCAAAGTAATTCAAAACTGGACAACTAAACCAAGATAAAGTCGTACAATCACCGATGACTGCCGATAAAAAATTTCTGGATACTTTTATTTTTGAAACTTCGTAGTCATGCAATCAACGATGGCTCCAAAAGAAAAAGTTCATGTATGCCTTTGGGTTTTAAAAATTTGTAGTTGTTCCTAAGTGATCGACCATATGATCCCTCTAAATCGACCAGAACTGGAGGGGTACATCAAGCTTTTGTCCCTTTTCAGTTGATGGATTACATTAGGTTCTAATGACTATTTGGAAAACAATCAAGAAGACTAAATTTTTCACAGATTTTTTTTTTTATTTTTTGTATTTGTGAAACAAGAACAACTGGGTTAGAGAAAATTTCTAAATTATATGAAAACAAGATAATCTTCAAACTAACATAGATGATTTAGTTGGTATCTTTCTTTCTCTTATAAACTCGTGTGTCATATACCTTTGGAGGTATCTTATCTTTTGTTACACAATCTAGAGTTAGAAGAAAAAATTAAAACGATGAGTGAATGTGGTGGTCGGCGGGTGCAGATGGAGAAGATGAAACATTGATCTGAAACTTAGGTTTTTTTTAGTTTTAGTTTAGTTGTTTGGTGATTTTTCGGTGAGTGTAAACATAAAATCTAAGAGGTTGTATCTTAGATTTTATGAGTGGCGAATAGAAGGTTGTATCTTAGGTTATACCTTTGGAGAAGATTTATGAAAAATTATATGAGTGGTGAATAGAATAAGTGGGGGTGTCAATTAACGTGGGTGGTAAATAAGAGAAATGTGGGTGGCGAATAGGTGAAGCCTAAGAAATTGATACAAGTGAACACATTATGCATAAGAATATTTTATGTCCAAATAAAGTCAGTCAGTTGAATCGGGTGTGACTCAAAATAAATAAAAAAGACCTATTTTCTGAGTCTGATCTTAGTGAGTCGAAAAAGGAAGAAAAAAAATCCAAAAAAAACATGATGATGGTGTCAGGTGTCCAAAACACTCTTAGATTTTTGGCGATTAATAAGTGTTTGACATGTAAGTTCCTATCCATGTGAATTTATGTTTAAATTTAAATTTTGTAGTTGTTAATTTTTTGGAATGTAAGTTGTATGATATTGTTGAAAAAACCGTAGATCATTTATTTTTCCATTGTTATATCTCTTGGTGGATTTAAAACTATATTATTGAGGGCATTCAAGATTAAATTTTAGGTTTTGAAAGATTTTTATTTTTGAAATAGGGAGTTTTCTCGAATTCTCTTCAGCAAAATTTTATAGATTGATCTCATACGATATTCACTTATGATAATATGGGGATTCTGAATTTATTGTCTTTGTAATTTGATGGACTCTTCGGAAGGAAATGAGAAGGATTATTTATGGTGGAAGTGCTTATTTTTGTAGTGACGTCCATCGTCGTGTTGTGGTGGTCGTCTAGCTTTAATTTTGTAAAGATATTCGTAATAGTCTTGTTCTCTGCAGTGTGAAACTTTCGTTCGTATATAGTGCTTTGTAATTTTTTGAATTTTCTCTTTAATAAATTTAAACTTTTTCTTGAAAAAAAAAATAAGAATATATGTATACTTTGGGATGAAATGATGAAGCTAATGCGTACAAAATTTACTTACAAAAAAAGAAAAAAATTTGCGTGTGAGAGAATGGTTTTGGTAGAGTTTAACTTCGTTGTATATGTGAAGAATTTTTGTTAGTTTCGCAAATTTCAGTCACAGTGAGACTAAAATAAGTCAAATTATTTTTAGGTTTCAGTTAGAACCCACGATCGGGGATAGTGAAACTAATTGGGGGATAGAGGAAAAGAACAAAAACTGGATCCAAATATCTAATCAGGGTCACCCCTTATCTAAGTATTTTACGTAATACCTAATCTACCCCTCACTAATCATATTTAGTGGTTAAATATAATTAGGTAAGTTAATAGATTAGTTTGGTAATCATTAGAATAAATCATTATCATTGAATTTGTTGATGCAACAACATTAAATCAAGATATTTATGATCATGAAAGTTTAGGGGAAGAGCAAACCAGGAAAGTAAACAAGCTGAATATACAAGTGCTCCAATTAGTCATATATAGGTATTAATGTATTGAAATTTGATTTTTTTTCATTGAATCCGCCATTATTACGCCTGAAAAACTTAGTGTCGGCATGGTAAAAGTATGAATACCATGCCGGCAGGGACCAAATCGACATGGTATTCATACTTTCACCATGTCGATACACAATATCCCCCAATTTCGAAATTATAAGTACACTACCGGCACAAAAAGTTCATTATCGAGCATGCCTGGTGAGTGGTGTTTCGCATATAGTCAATTCCCAAGTGAACTGCAATGCCGGTTTGAGGACAAAAACATCCTTAAAAATCATGGCTGAAATAGCAAGTTTCGACATGGTATTCATCCTAAAAACCATGAGTTTCGGCATGGTATTCATCCTCAAAACCATGCCGGAACTCAGTTACGGCATGGTATTCATCCTAAATACTAGCCAGGAGCGGATTGAAACTGAAAAGTTTCAATTTATGATTCTAACAAAAACAAAGATTTAAAACAACAACAACACCTTAAATATGATTGGGTATCATGTACCTTCTCAATGAAGCCACTTCTTCTTCTTTTTCTTGCTCAACAACAATTCAATTTAACTTATCTTTAAGAACTTGTTAGGATTTGATTTTGATTTTTAGTTTTAGTTTTAAATTTTAATTTAGATGGAAGGATATTTAGTATTTCCGCCACCAAAAAACACCCCTTAGCGGACACTATTGGATGGGGGGGGAGTAATTTATATCCCGCAATTAGTTTTAATATCCCCTAATCGTGGGTTCTTCAGTTAACTGCACATTGAACAACGAAGAGATTCTAAATTCCGCTTATCCAACCCTCTAAACATTGGTTTTTATCTTGAACCATCTTCAATTAGCGCCAAGGAAATAAATAAATAAATGAATACTAGCGTGCCTCTTCTCTTTCTCCTGCCTCCGGGGAAAAATGAAAATTGAAGAGAAAGCAAGAACAACTAATTATACAATCAAAGGTATTTTAATTTTATGATGCGATACTTACGAAGATCTGTATAGATTCAAATTAATCTCACTTGCTCGAAAATACTCTTTTTATAAGGGGGATGTTTTTATTAAGATTCAAAGGAGTAGTTTACAAACAAAGGAGAAGAACAAAAAGAAGAAAAGAAAGACATAGGATACGATCAGAAGAAAAAAAACTCATTATAAATGGAAAGAACTCTTCTCTCGCTCTCTCACTTTAGTTTTAGTACTATTCCAGTTACTAAATATTTTTACGTAAACAAATATAATTTCCTCACCATCATGTTGATTGAATAACACGTATCTTATTTTACCATTATTGATCGGAGTTTTATCTATCTATGTTTTCCTTTTCTTTTTATTATTTTCTTGCGTGAAACTTCACGTGGAAATTCATAACACCGGATAAATCTTTAGTATATAGCATCGTATCGTATGAGAATACTCAGCATAAGAATAACCTCCATATAAGAATAAAACTTTCGGTTCCAATCCAATGCAGTTACACATAAGAATAAACTCTATATATCGGAAAAACATTAATTAAATTTTACATGTGGTGTTTACATAAATATATTAAAATTAATAGTTTATCTTTTCTAAGTGAAACTCTGTATAAGAATAACATCTATATAAGAATATTTTTATGAGGAAGACAATTTTTGCGCATGTTTCAGGGCCAATAAAATCTATATGCAGGGTCAAAATTTATTTGACTTTTGTCAACGCAAATAAACCAAAAAGTAAAAAGTTTTGACAAAGCAAAAGAAAGTGACCTTTGAAAATCAGTGATTTTGGTTCTTCTCCGATTAAATAGAAAATATTGTCACTGATGAACACGATGAAAAATATCTGAAATTCTAATAGGAGAGTTGATGGCTTAATGCGATGTAAGGTTATTTTAGGAATCATTATTGTAAAATTGAAATTTTTAGAATGAATCAAAGGTTTGGCTTAAAATCCAAGAACTTAGAGCAATCAAATAATATAATTATGGTACATTTTTCTAATAAAAAAAGTTTCTGAATTATCTTTTGAAGCCAAAAATTAAACAACTTGAAAATCTATTTGCCACAAGCTATAGCAACATGTGAAGATGCAGCAAAAGCATTATTTTTAGCTGCATTGGTAAGAAGCTTTTTCTGCATGAAACATGAGTTCTTGCCTAATCTAATGAATAGAAATAGCGTGATTTAATAATTAATCTAGACAAACCTTAATGGCAGTGATGAACATATAAGAGAACAAGGGGTCAGCCTGCCTGAGTCAATGACACGTTGATTTAACTGTGGAAATACATACAAAAACAAGATCAAACCATCTTCCATAAAAACCAATCTTTTTGACAATATGCATCAAAAAAAAAAAAAACATCCAAGTCTATGATCTACAGCTTTAGATAAGATACCCTTGTTCTATATATATATATATATATATATATATTTAATGTGATAACTTCTTAATAAACAATTAACAATATCAAACAGAGATTACATTGTTTAGAAAGAGTCTGAATGAGAGCTTACCATTGGTCAAGTTGAGATCTGTAGCTAGAGACTTGAGCTGATTAGAACTAGCTAGTGAAAGAGTAAGAGACATTTTTTCTTGTCTTCCCGAGAGTACACGTGTGAGTTAATGAAATCAATTATAAAGAATTGAGCTTAGAACTACCTAGAGTGAGAGAGAGTAGATATAGTTTTTTTGAGATTTGAATGGAGTTTGGTAAATGTCACACCTGTGTTTCCATTTTGAGTGAGGAGTATGAGATAACAATGAATACATTTTTATACCGTTTATGATAATTTGCAAGAGAGATAGGTTTGCTAAGGGTTCTTGTTCCCTGCTATTTTCTTTCATCGACATGCCTAGTAAGTTTCTAATGGAAAATGTATATATATAGATTCTTTTATGCTTATCACTCTTCAATATTTTTTCTTGTTAACACCTCATCTTCAGTTTTTGTGTTTTTTTATATACCTTTACCAGGCCTTCGTTGTATATATTTCTCAATAACATGACCGATAAACCAACTTTTGGTCGAATTTCATGGCTTGGGAATTCTGGTCACTCTAGATGTTTTAAAATTTGTTGAGAGTTATGAAACTTTATGATGATGTATTCGATTGCAGGTTTTTTTAATGTTTGGATTAATACTTAAATATATGTGTTCATCTCTTCGTATATGTGATACCAATTATCCAATTTATATGTGATACCAAGCATCCAATTTATAGATCATATAATTTCAAATCTTAGCTGCACTATTTTTGAATATCAACATTTATCCAAAGATTTAAAATGAACATGTATTTTCAGATAACCTTAAATACATTTTTCTTTTCTCACACATGGAAATTTGGATTTTGCAATTGCATGGCGTGCCATATATTCTCTTATTGGCAATGGCACATTGCTGCAGATGAACTACTTGTTATTACCAAATATTGAATTCCTTTTTTTAAACGATTAAATCTCCAGTGATGGAGGAGAAACTTTTTGTATCAAATTTTGTTACTTTGTATCATTTTGCATCTTTGACCCCATAAAAAACATATTTGTCAACCACTCCATCCCAAATTTTGTTTATTAAAGCATCTAAAAATGGAAAATTGAAAAGAAACAACAACCGCATGGGTTAATTCTATGCTATGACATTTAATAAGCTCTGTATAAATCCAAATTAATCTCATTTACCCAGTCATCATTCTTCTTTTTTAATTCTTACAAAGCAGTGTACAAGGGGAGGAAGAGAGTCTAAAAACAAGAAAACAAATACACAAGAATAGGATCAGAAGAAAAAAAATCTTACTCGTATGTTATGTTTTCAACAAATACTAACTTGAAAGAAAAAAAATGATAGAAATGAAACAAGTCAAGTCTGTTAATAATTAATCTTGAACTAAAGAATGATGTTTTCGTTGATGTCGATACATACAGGTTCTTTATGAGTATCAAGAGAAAGTATTAACATTTTTATGTTTCTAGTTTAACTGAACGAAGTTGACTCTAGTAATCATATCAAACAACTTCAAGTTTTGGAACTAAACTTGACATACCAACGCTTGCTGGGTTCAACCGATCCATGGTCTATCACTAATTATCATCAATACTTCTCCCACCCCTACTTCCAACCACCTTATGCAAATACAACTTCTCCCCATCCAGGTGCCTAAATATATAAATCGTATCACCAGAAACTTTTTATGGGGACACAATGCTTTAGTTAGAAAGCTTCACCCCTTAAGTTGGGATACATTAACTAAACCCAAAACTGAAGGAGGGTTGGGCATTAGAAAATATAGTGATCATAACAAAGCCTTACTCATTAAAAGAGTCTAGAGTTTGAATAATCAACCTGACTTCATCTAGATCAGCCTCTTTAAGGAGAAATGCCTTAAACAACAATCCATCTTCCAAGACATGGTAGCCAATCCATCCATAGTGGAAACAACTGTCATCTACATTTCTGCAATTAAACATCTTATCTTTCATCATATAAGGAATTTTATTAAGTGACTATAAAAAATGTTGGTTGTACATGGAGGTAGATTAAAGGTGCAAGTGATAGAGTTGTGTGAGATGACTAATTCAAGATGAATAGGTTGGGGGTGGATTTGTTCTATTGATTTTTAATTAAAGTCTATAAGTAGTAGTTTCATGATAAAGTTTTTTTTTTTTTAGATAACTAAAGAATTTGATTGAGAATAACTTAACCAGTATCAAGAAAGTTATTTAGCAAAGTTTCAGTATGTCTGATGTCAATACTAAACTCTTCAATGGATAACTTTTCCTTCCTAATTTTCTTTGGAACAAAATCTGCTAACTGATTAAAATTCCTACTGACATAACTGACATTAACAAAAGTTAGGGTACATTAACCAACCCAAAAAAAAGGAGGGCTGGGCATTAGAAAATATAGTGATCATAACAAAGCCCTACTCATTAAAAGAGTCTGGAGTTTGCATAAGCAACCTGACTTCATCTAGACCAGCCTCTGTAAGGAGAAATATCTTAAACAACAATCCATCTTCCAAGACACGGTAGCCAATCCATCCATAGTGGAAACAACTGTCAACCTCATTTCTGCAATTAAACATCTTATCTTTCATCATATAGGGAATTTTATTAAGTGAGTATAACAAATGTTGTTTGTACATGGAGGTAGATTAAAGGTACAAGTGATAGAGTTGTGTGAGATGACTAATTCAAGATGAATAGGTTGGGGTGGATTCATTCTATTGATTTTTAATCAAAGTCTATAAGTAATAGAATCATGATAAAGTATTTTTTTAGATAATTAAAGACTTTTATTGAGAATAACTTAACCAGTATCAAAAAAGTTATTTAGCAAAGTTTCAGTATGTCTAATGTCAATACTGAACTCTTCAATGGATAACTTATCCTTCCTAATTTTCTTTGAAACATAATCTGCTAACTGATTAAAATTCCTACTGACATAACTGACATTAACAAAAGTAAAAGACTCTAAAAGGAGTTTTATATATCTTAAGAGTTTCCTATTCTCCCATCTAACAAGTGATGAGTTATTCTTGATGGAATTGACAACCACTTCAAGATCCTAAGAAGGTGTATTTTATCCACTCCATATCTTTGTCCCACGTTAATCCTTCCAAGATTACCAAGCATTCTCTAATCTCAAAGATCAATTATTCCAGTTACATAGGTTCCTTTGAAGCCTGTGCATTCACCTGCAACATTTTATAAAACAATACCAATACCAAACACATTAGTATCAATGTCAAAAGATGCATCAACATGAATTTTAAATACTATGATAATAACTGATATGACCAACATTACCCGAATCTTTTCTCGAGATCTTTATGGAGAATCAATATCTCCGAAAGAATTAAACTCTTTTATGGAAATGCTTACAAGATGCTCGCTTACTAATGATAAACTTTATGGAAAAGTTAAAGATGTATCTCCTATTTGTGTTATGTGTAACAATGATATTGAAACTACAAAGCATCTATTATTCCACTATCCTTATGTCGTCTCCATTTGGAACTCGCTCCTAACCCTGCTTTCTTTAAACATAAATCAATCTAAAACAATTTTAGAGCTTTGTAAGACCTGGATGACTAATCCCGTAAAGGATATTTCTTTAGAAACCCTTCTCACAAAAATGTGGTTCATTTGGAAGGAAAGATCGACAAAGTATTTGGAAAACAAAACTAAGGATAATATCGCTTAAACTTAGAAATCTCAAGACACATTGAGTTCTCGGTCCACAAAAAAAAAAGAACTACTTCTAAAATTAAACAAAACAAAACATAGTTCTACATGGAAAGCTCCAAGTACTGGAAACTTGAAATTCAATGTTGATGCCACCTGGATTTCTGATTCTATACCATCTACTTATGCTTTTATATTGAGAAATGAAACATGAGATTGTGACGGAGGAAAAGCAGGAATCGCAGTGTGTCTCGATCCACAAGAAGCTGAGCTATAGGAGTCCTGCAAACAAAATGACAGTACTTGGGCCAATGACAAACAGATCAGGAGCTTTAGTATTGAAGGAGATTGTGAAAGCATCTTCAACTTTATAAATGGCAAGCAAGGATATTTCTTGGAGAACAAAAGCGTATATGCATGAAGCTTATAGATTAGCTTATCTTTGTAACAATTTTTTGGGTTTTGTCTTTGTTCCTAGGCTAGAAGATCAAAAAGTAGATAACATTGCCAAATTCGCTAAAAATGTTAACAATTTTATTGAATGGGATACAATCCCTCCTACATGTTGTAGGAAACAACTCTTAGTAGATAAATCTAATATTGGTAGCTCCTCAAGCCACATATTAGATGGCTCTACTTCCTTTGTAACCTTGACTCATTCCGAGTCTTAGTTTTTTATGCAATGCCTTATTTACAAAAAAAAAAAAAATGAATTTTAAATATAGTATTATCTACTAAATGATTATTTTCCAGATTATCAAGTGCATGCTTATCATGTATTATAACTGAGGAAACTGGAGGAGTAATATCATCAAATCTATCATGCACGGAATTATTAAACTCAATAGCTGATACTGAATTCTAAAAGAGGTAGTTAAGGGATGTAAAGTTTTATCCTGGAATACATATACTGCATCCCACCATCAAGAGATCTCTCCAATTCTGCCTTTCATCTGCATCTACATTTTGAACTCCTTGAAACCAAGAGAAGATCCAGTCTCTAACAGTCTGGCAGTTACTGATTATTTGATCTATGTTGATATAGAGATCTCCAGACAACTTTAGCATGGTTGCAAATGATTAGCAGATGATACAGAGATTCATCATCCTGTTTAAAAATCTTACAATGGATTTCGATATACTGCATTGCTTGAGATAATCTGAGTCTTGTGGGCACAATTCCTTTCAAACACTTCCATGTGAAGAGTGTTACACGATGTGGCAGCTTCATCTTCCAAAGTGACTTCCAAACTTGTTTTGGGACAACATTTAAAGTTGCATGTTGTTGAACTTTAACTTCCATGAGCTTATTATAGGCACTCTTCACTGTAAACTTACCATCTCTTGAAGGATCCAACTAATCACATCATCCTATTGAGAAGAAACTTGCATCTGTTTAATTTTCTCAACAGTTTCTGGGGTGAATAAGGTATTAATAAGAGGCAAATTCCAGCTGTTAGTTTCTGAGATAATCAATTCACTTAGAAAGACAAATTGAAGATGTGTAGGATGCAAAGGTTCATCTTTAGAATCTAAACCAATAATCCACCTATCCACCCAAATTCTAGTCCATTTACCATTATTAACCTCCATACAATAATTCTCTTGAAGAATAGTTAAACCCAGCTCAATCCCTTTCCATGTCCATGAAGAATTTTTTTCTTTCATCTGTGATATGTAAGAATTCCTCATTCTTGAAGTACTTAGCCTTAAGTAGTTTAGTTAGCAAGTGAACAGATTGTTGAGATATTCTTCATGCCAGTTTGGTGAGAAGAGCATGATTGAGATTTTATTAATCTCTAAAGGCAAGACCCCCTAAGTCTTTGGAAATGCACATATTCTGCCATGAGATTAAGTTCAAACCTCTATTGGGCTTGTATCCCCACCAGAATTTTCTTTGAACTGAACCCAGCTTTTTAAGAAGTTTCTTAGGCATCTTGAAAGAAGTCATTTGATACATAGGCACTTCATTGAGGACTGATTTTTCCATTGTTGTTCTGTCAGCTTGATGCAAATTAATACTTTGCCAGTTACCAAGTCTTCTTTCAAAAGCAAATTGAATTTCTTCAAAAGTTTTGAATTTAGACTTGCCAATAAGAAGAGGAGATCCTAGATATTTCTCATTTTCCTTTATTAAAGTGACACCCAGAGTATTGCTGAGAGTGTTGCAAACAGAAGGATCCATATTGTTACTATAGGAAACTGAAGATTTGTCAAAATTAATGACTTGACCAGACTGTGAACTAAAATCCTGCAAAATGTGGAGAAGATTATTCACACTGGTTAAATTAGCTTGAGTGAAAGTGAGACAATCATCTGCAAACAACAAATGATTAATAGGTGGAGCTCCTCTTGCTGTTGTTATGCCTTTAACTGCTTTAAAGTCATGAGCAACTAGTAGAGTACTAGAAAACCATTCCATTTCAAGAATGAAAAGATAAGGAGATAAAGGATCTCCTTGTCTAATGCCCCTTGAAGGAGTAAAATCTTCACATGGAGAGACACTAAGAAGACAGACAATAAAGTAGTGATGCGTGTCGTTTACACAGCAAATTAATTTACTTCTTTCCACACTATTAACTGGTAATATAATGGCAAGGAGTTCGTCCACGAAGAGCGGGGGAGTTTTAGTTGTTATAAAGTAACCGGTAAGGGTTTTTTAGATTTTAAATCAAAGTAATTGACAAAAGAAAATATAAAAGCTTTGTTGTAAATTATAAGGAGAAAGATGACTAGGGAATCCTTCGTCGTCGCTGAACTAAAAATTAATTGAATACAAGTTTATCTATTGTTGAATTTATATTGTTACCAACCGTAGAATAACAATAAGCTCTGCTATCCCCCCGGATTCCCGTTGTCACCGGATACGGAAGCGCTCGACTACCGCTTTCTATCCAACTAACCCACCACGAATAAGCTCTCGAGGTGTAGATTAACGAATGCTTTACACTCGTGAATCAAAGTTGATCCCTAGCACGTACGCATAGCCTCGCCCGCTTACTAGTGTTATCTTTACACACAATTGCTTAACAAAATCCTCCGTCACTCTTGCGATTTACTACTTGTGTAAAGAATTGAGTGACAATTACACGTATCACCAACCTCAATACTAGTAGAAGAATTATTGATTGGTTAATTTAATTAATCACTTTAAATAACCCCTCAATATTCTTAAACATTAAAAATAATAAAGATAATCAACAATAAAATAAAACTTGAAATAAACTTGGTTTAATAAATTAAAGCTTCATTGTTCAGGACTTTGAAATCATCCCTAATCAAAAAGAAGTTTAGCTACTCATAACTAAAGAGTACTAATAATTAAATAAATAAGAAAGAAAGAAATTGAAACTAAATATAAAAGCTCACAAGAAAAGAAGAAGTTAATTTTTTTCGTTGATTTTCAACTCGTATTTATAGCCTACACATACCCAGCCGATCCACAAAAGTCGTACAAGATAGAGAAGAAAAGTCGGTGGAGTTTATCCTACTGATAATTGAGTGCATCGCGGTGTATTCTAGTAGTGTGCATATAGCTTCTGATCCGTCTGATCCTCTCGAGGAACCATTTGTATCTTCATCTCGCACCGATGTATCCAGCCTCTATGCTCCACAATACGTACAATCAAGACCTTCCTCTCTACGCGCGGAGTTGGGCATAAGGACCAAAAAACGCTGCAACACACGCCTTTTTACTCTTTCCTTTTTGCTCCACGTGCTGGGCAGGTACCACCGTGACATCATCGCAGCAACCAAAACTCAGAACTACGAAACCATACTCTTCTGTATATTCTCTATCACGTTGTTCATCCCACCCGCCGACCATCACCGTTATGGCGCAGACTACCACCATCATCACGGCAATGTTTTTCCAGCGAGCAACCATTGCTCATATAACTCCGCAAACTCGAGAACCGAAAGACCTTCTTCATCACTGCCTCTTCTTCTCCATCTCCGATTAACCAACAACCACCGTATAACTCCATTACCATCACCGATACCGATAAACCATCACCATAATGTAAATGTCTATCATCATTCAATCAATCACCTTCCATATCGCCATAGTCGCTTTAACCGAACTCTCTCCCCTGTTCGCTCGAGCTCCATTTACAATGGCAGAAATCTCACCGCCATGCTCGTTTCCTTCAAACTTGTCACGCTAATGGTAGCAGCAACTATCAAGCTCTGTCCATAGCCCAAGTCCATCACCATTCTCTGTTCTTCATCACTGCTTCATTCATTCTCCGTAGCCAACTCGTACCAGCACTTTTCTATCAGCAAATGGCAGCTGCCATTTTCTCAAGAACAACCTCTCATCACCGGTATCATCTTCATCACCATCGTTGTCTCATCATGCCGTCGTGATCACCACATCTTTTCTATCTCCAGCTACAGTAACTAATCACCATCGTAACCCCATCGTCTCTTCCAACAACTCCCTGAAGTTCGAGCCCTTTGATCTGAAATCAAACTTTAACCCAAGCTTTATATCATCCTCATGAACCTAATGATATGTTTAAATTCAAATATCACTGTTAATCAAGATTTGTTACCGTCGTGATCTGATAGGTGTAGAATACACCGTATTTACTATCTAGTAGTTACGCTTTCTTTGTTATTTTTCTTGTGAATTATGTACTTTACGTGTGTTTTTGAGTTGTTAGGTACTCTGGAGTCGCACGGAGGAAAAGAAGGAGAAATTACCCAATTTGAGCAAAAGGGCGAAATTGTCATATCACAGGCAAGTGATATATGGAGCTGACCCAAGGTTAAGGGATAACTTTCTTTGGAGAGGTGTTAAATGGCAGCCAGCAAATGTTAAGGGGCTACCAGCCGGGTACCCCTTATCTACTAGTCCTGGGTGGCTATATCCACCATCATTTTCTTACAACAGAACCAAAATTTCAGAGAAATTAAATTCTCAATCATTATCGTTTTTCAAACTCAGAGGAGAGTGAAACTGTAGCAGCTTTACTCGAGTGAGGAATCGAGATGAGGAAAGAGAACCAGGGAGTGACGATGGCTGTTCTCAAGAGATTTGAGGGAAGACGAGATGGTGGTACTGATAGATTTTGAGATGGGTTTCAGAAAGGGGATCTGGTGTTAGAATTCAGGGTGTGTTTCTCAAGCAGTTCAAGAGATTGAGAAGGAGTTAGGGTTTGTGGTTGGTGGAATTAGAGTTGATTTCCATCCGAAATCGAGACGGTGAAAGTGACGCAGTCTGGGTCGAATTGAGACGATTTCTTAGTTGTTGTTACGGTTTGAAGATTGAATTGAATTCAAGGGTTTGCAACAGAAGAGATGATGAGAACCAGATGGAGAAGAGGATGATGTTAGTGAGCCACCGATGTTGAAGAGAGAAGGCATTGAGGCTTCGCATCCGTGAATGAGCTCGAGAAATAAAATGAATTGTCTCGAGATGGTCATGGTATTCTCGTGTGGAAGTGATGGATTGCAGTGGCAAGGACTGAGCTTTGGGTGAAATGGAGGACTTTAGATTGATAAGATGAAGCCTTAAGGGTCTACAATGCTTGAGCAATTCAAGCTTAGATGTATGTTTAGGGCTGGAAATTGATGGTCATGGAAGTTGAGCAAGCCGGTTCAACCAGATGCAGAAGAAAGAGACATGGTTGGTGCCGACACTTTTGACCTGTGGTCTGAGTATATAGTCACAGTTCGGTGTGGCATGAAGTTGCTGGGTCTGTGGATTTTGGAATGGGCAGCTTTGTCTTTAGTCTTTATGGTGTTGCATATGACAAGGAATTGCAGGTGGAGGGTGGAGCTGGAAGTAATGTGAGAATGAGAAGATGAGTCTGGCATTACAGAGATGATGCTGTGGTTGCAATGGTGATTCTGTGTTGAAATGGTCTGTTGGAGTTGGCTCAGAGTTGGAGCAAGAACCCTGAGAAGAGAAATGGTGGTGATTTCAGGGATGGATGTATATTGGTGCTTAAGCTCTGTAGCAGGATGGGGCTGTGCAAGTGGTACTGATGAGCATATGGCAATGATTGAAATGATGTGCAGCTGTAGTTTGTGATTAGGTGCTGGGGATGAGCAATGGAGTTGAAATGCTTGCCAGGGAATTGAACCAGATGGAGAGCAAGGCCTGAAATGGCATTGCAGGTGAGGTGATTATGGCTGGATAGTGGCTAGCTTTGTTTGTGCTGCAATGGACTAGTAGTGAAATCAGTGAGATGGTGGTCCTGAAATGTCTTAGGCCTGAAATGTCGCTTTGTGACAACAGATGTTGCAGGGCTCGGATGGAGACCGTGTTGCAAAGTTACGGTGTTTGACACAAATGGGTGGAGTAGTGTGACTCGAGGATGGATTGTTTGAGGGTAAGAGCACAGAGCCATGGCTGGTCTGTGATGGAGCTCAGGGCATGGAATGGATTGTTTGCAAAGTGGTAGGTCCGAATGGCCGAGGTGCATAGGCTGAATCGTGAAGCCGCGGTGGTGTTGAGTTAACTAGTGCAAAGTCATGGCAGTCGGGGTGGTATTGGTTGGTGCATCAGCCAGTGGTGGCTTGCAAGACAATGATGGTGCCGAGTTGGTTTTGATGGTTGCAACACAAGAGGTGTTATGGTGGTATTGAGATACGTGTGACGGAAGTTGGATGAAGCTGGTAATCCGAGCTAGCCATTGTGGGATGTGCCGTATTAGTGCAAGGAAATGGGTGAGATGCAGTGTTTGCCTTCCAAAGTTGATGTCATGCATCGGTGTAGAGTTGTTATGATGGGAGTCATTCTCGTTTTGCAACCTAAAATGGAACCGTGGGATTGTGTGTCGTTGTGGAGATGAAATGGTTGAGCCAAGAATGCTCAGAAGCATACAAGGATTGGTTGTGCTTAGTGGGTGTTGCGCATTAGTTGTAGCTCATTGACGTATTTTTGGGAGTATCAACTGCTCCAAAGACATAGCTTAGTGCGGCCAAGATGGCCGGAAGGGAAGCACCAAGCACAATCATTTATGCAAACCTAACTCAGGCGATGCAAATGGTTATGCAAAGCTCAACTAAGTCAGCCCAGTTAACTCACCCGAATGGACCCTGCTTGACTCGACCCGCTTGACTCAAAGAATTTGACCCGATCTGACCCAGCCCGTTGACCGTTGACCGGTGACCGGTTTGACTTTGCCGGTCACCCGAGATACTTTCCGGCGACTTTTCCGGCCAGATTCCGGCCATAATCCCAGTTTTCCAACGAGCGTTTGGGACATATTTTCCGCACGGGTTTCTCTCCATGGTGGTAATGTGAATTTCAACTAATGGACTTGAAGAAGAAAAACCTAATTTTGGAAGGAGTATCCTTTATGGAAATTGAGGAATATATAAAAGAGAGGACTTCTCATCTTTTTGAGGATTATCTACCACGTTTTATTATCTCTTCTACTTTATTCTAGGGTTTAGAACCATGAAGTCTTTCTTTCTTGTTTTGAACTCCTTGGATATGAGTACCTAATTATCTTTTGGTTATGGAATAGTTGGATTTCACAAAGCATGATTCTTTGATTCAATATATTAGTTTTGTCTCATATTTATCGCTTGCAATTCTCTCCTAAAATATTGTTTTATGATTGATGGATTGTTTTGTCAAGTTGCAAATTGGTAGAACTTCTAATCACATCTATTGCTAGTTTAGGGTTTATTATACGCAAAAGTGATATTCCTTGAATACAAGTAGCATAATATGATTATGGTTTGTAGTGATATATTCTTATGATCATATGTGAATCGTAACCTTTGTTAAATTGAATTAGTGCGCTTAACGTTCAATTGCTTTGATCGTCCGATTTCATAGAACTTAACGCATCTAGGGAATTAAACTTGATTAGTGCTTTTACACGTTAGGGTGTTCCTTTTAGGTAGAATTCATATTCGCATCTTTTAATGTGTTTGTTGATGGCATGAGGAGATTTGTGGATATTCTTGCGATCAAGGTATTCTAGGGTCTTTGATAAAAGTTGAGATTAAATATCAATTCTAGTTATCATGGAAAAGCATGTTAAAATGAATGAAAACGAAATCCTTAACCAATATCTTTTCTATCTTATTTGTTTGTATTTGTTTCTTTGTTTTTATATTTGCTTAGTTTATAAAAATCGGAAAATCCACCCGGTGTTTATATAGGAAACCATAACAATTTGACAACCTAGACCTCTCTGGATCGATCCTTTCGCCCTTGCTATATTTATATTTTGAGTAGTAAGAAAGTGTAATTATATTTGTGTCGCTTACGACAGCGATCATGATCATCAAACTCTATCTGCCCTTGCTTGTTTTCTGTTTAAGAACAGTGAAGACGAAGTGCCCTGAGTAATAAGGCAGGTGCCTTTAGTAATGTTTGAATTCTGGCTTCCCCTTTGTAAAAGACCAAACTTCCTTTAGCAGTTCCTTTGAACTTGACTGCCCCTTAACAGAATGACTACCCCTTAACGTACAATGGGGGTGCCAATAGCACTTTCCCGATAAAATGACCATTCTGCCCTTTATGCTTCCGAGTTCTTGTTTTGCTCAGAATTCTTTCATACGAACTCAGAATGACTCCGTTCTTTCGCCATTGTCTTCATCTTCTCGTCCTCTACACAATCAAAAGTAGAAATATTGTATGTGAACGAGTTCCAATTGGTCTTCAGCCTTTCTCCACTTGTAGCTAGCTTCTTTCCTTGCATAATTAAGTGCATATTCACTTCTTTTGGATGATTTACCTAACAAAACACAAATAAGAGAAAACAAGCGTAATATACAATAATTTGCAATAAAACCAACATATACTAGCATGGAATTGACACTAAATATATGTGAAATATGCACTTATCAAGTAGTACTAATACAT
>JAJJWW010005807.1:0-73519 GCA_023531295.1 Papaver armeniacum | reverse complement strand
ACTTTTCTCGTGATTGGGGTATACCCAAACTATAGGGGTATACCCAATAAGACAAAATAGGGTCATTTTGAAGTAAAGCTAAGCCACCCCTTAACCTTGTATTTTCAAAATGGCTAATATGCCCTAGTTTAATTAACACTAAAAAATATGATTAGCTTAATTAATTGAGTTTAGATTAAAACTTTTGAAAATGAAAATTCAAAGAGGTTAAACCTTTAATCCGTCTTATGAGTTCGATTTCGATCAAAAAATGGGTTTTCGAAATGTCAAAGGTCGCTTAAGGTCGACGTTTGAAGAAGGTGCCTAGAATATTTAGCCTAGGCATGGTATACGTTTTAATAAAATGCCGACCAATTTTAGCCGACAAGGTATTTAAATGAAGAACATGCCGACTTTATTTTTTTTTTTGACACACAAAAGTTAGTCGGAAGGTCTACAAAAAAACCACGCGGCTGGTGAAAAATACCCAGTCGAGGCTTGTTGAAAAACCCTGCCGGCGTATAAGTCCCGGAAGGTATTTAAATGAAGAACATGCCGACTTTATTTTTTTTTGACACAGAGAGGGCTATTGAAAAATATTAGCTCAAGGTCTACAAAAAAAAACCGCCAAAGATATAGATATGGATGTTATGAAAAGCTCGGCAAGATATAGATATGGATATCTTGTCGACCAGAATTGCTAAATTTAGAGATGAAAAGTCGGCATGTTATTCAACCTTATACCCTGCCTACTATATTTTGGTCGGAAAGGTCGAAAAAAAATACCCTGCCGATTTTTGGTTCGTTTTTATTCTTCTTTTTTTTTTTTTTTTTTTGATTTCACATGTATAGTTAGAGTGTAGAAGAAAGATTTTGATTTTTTTTTTTATATGTTTTGGCCGGCAAGGTTTTTTAGTATGGGCAATTTGGTCTTTTAACACCTTTTAGACACCCCTTAGCATACTCCTTTGGATGGGAACAAAATGGGTATACCCCAATTAATCTGGGTATACCCCGATCAAGCCAGGTTACTTTTCCGTAGAAAATTCTACTGTCCACTTTCTTTTTCTCTCCTATACCCCCACTTCTTACCTACTCTAATCTTTCCCACCACCACCTTGTTTCAACGCCTCCTGCTTGCAGTCCGTCGGTCCACTCCATCCTAAAGAACCGTTTTTTGGGGACCAGCCTTTTTTTTGAGGGGACCATTGTTTTATAAGGCCCCATACCCTACAATGTTAAGGGATGTCCTAAAAATCATAAGATTACCAATTTGTCCCTTACCCTAATTAAAATTATCCCTAACCTAATAATCTAAAACAAAACCTAAAACTAAAAAACCAAAACCAAAAAACGCTTTCTATCAAACTGCTCCCTATTCGCTTCTCTTCTTCCCCAAATACAACATCGTCTTCATCGACTCCATCGATTAATCGTCGATTCAAAAAATTTCATCGTCGATTAATCAATCGACTATAACAATGGTTCTTCGAAAGCAAACCAAAAGACTTCAAGGAGAAGGTCATCGATTGGGACATCTAGCAAATCAGCCGAGCGATTTTCAGATTCAAAAAGAAGTTGAACAACCAAGTGAAGCCATAATCCTGTATAATAGACGGTTGCCGGCCCGATTCTCGCATGGGACCGATTCGCAGTATTTTGCAACAAACCCCTTGCTTTTTAATTTGATTTTGATTCGTTCAATTGAATAGAAATCATCAAAATAGGGTTCAAGTGGAAGTTACAAAGGCATAGTTCGGCTAGGTCGAGTTTCTAAAAACCAAATTTGTTAACCGAACTTCCCCGAAAGGAAGAACACGGGGAACAGCTTCGGTTCTCTATGTTTCAAAACTAGGTCACCGAACCGCCGCCTAAGTAGATCGCACGTGCCTAAAAAAAATTTCTAATCAACTTAAAGTTCTAAGTTAAAACAATTTTTTTACATGTAACCGAACTCCGCTTTTTTGCCTCGCTAATATGAGTTTTTATGTAACCGAATCGTCATATTGAGTTCGGTTTGTTCGCATAAAAATCTAACCTTAGAAAGTAACCGAACTTTACCGGAAAAAAAATAATGTAACCGAACTTTTTAGAAAAAAACTTGACAAACCGAACTCTTCAAAAGAGTTGCAAATATGTTGAGTTCGGTTAGTTCGCAAAAATGATGACAAACCGAACTCTTCATTAACATTTACCAATGTTGAGTTCGGTTTGTTCTCAAAAATATTTGTTAACCGAACTATACTATGGTCCCCAAAATTAGAGTTGGCCTATTTTGTTTAAGCTAATATCTTTTGTTTTCTTGATTAGTGGAAGAGGCAAAAACCAAACAAACCTTTGCTGGAAGATCTAAGAACTCCCACCCTCGAGGCAAAGTACATTGTGATGCTTGGCCACCGTGGAACCAAAAATGCTAAGTATAGAGGTGGGTCATTACTTGATGTTGTAATCCAAGATGGTGTTAATAGAGATAATGTTGACAACGTAATCCAACAAGTTAATGAAGAGATTGTGGAAGCGATGGGCAATGAAGAGATCGTGGAAGCGATGGGCAATGAAGAACAACATCAAGGTGTGAAGGTGAACCAAATTGAAAGAGGAGGAAATGAGGGTGCCAAGATGGTGAAAACCAAGGAGGGGGAAATGAGGGTGACAAAGATGGTGGTGAACCAAATGAGGGTGACAAAGATGAGGAAGATGGAGATAAGGATGATGTTGAATCGAGGAGGAGTTGGATGAAGAGGAAGTTGATGAGGAAGAGGCACAAGTAGAAACAAAGGCAAAAGAAACCTAGAAAGACGCCTAACAAGCCTTGTGCTAGATATTCTTACATTCCCGATGACAATTTGTGTTTGTCTCCAAAGAATCCAACTTATGGTACTCCGAGAGATGGAGGGGAGTTATTGATGGGCTACAAAAACTCATGGGTGCCAAGATCTTTGGGCAAAGGTATGGTTCAATCTTAACCATCAAGATTTCTCGACTATCTTCTTTTATTTGAACTTATATTTTGACATATATTGTTCTTTTCTATATATTAGTATATAAGATAGTTTGTTGCTTTTGTAGGATCATACTAATGTCACTTCGTGTTTTGAAACGTCAAAAGAACAAGATATGGAATATAGAAAATGAGTGTGATGAGGTGCGCTGGCGATTTGATTGTGTACTATGGAACGGGATACAACATGCGCACCAAAAATTTGATGTCACACTGTTACGCATTTGCCGAGAGGTCTTATCCGTAGACGGATACCTTTCATCTACCTTTTGGTGAGATGGCAATTACTCCGGATGATTGTTTTAGAATCACAAACTCTACCAATAACAGAACAAGTGTTCGAGATGGCTACGATCCTTCGATGAGTTTTGAACTTCTTGAAAAGCTATGCCAAAGGTGTCTAGGATGGAGCGATAAAAAGGCACAATGTGAGTTTAGACGAGCTAACAAAGAGCCTGACGAAGGTGATGAGTATAATGAGTTCGAGGCAGACCGCACGTACAAGAAGAAGTTGAAAAAGATCAAGCTCAAGACCTTGTTTGATGAGTTTTCAGACGAAAGATTTGGTTGCTCGAGGAAAGTTGGTGATGACAGAGGAGAAGATTAAGCACCATGAGCTTTCAATTCGTTTCTCAACAGTACGCATTCATTGTATAAATATGCGTACCTTTCCCGTATTTGCTGGAGCGTCCTCCTATAACGATTTCCGCTTAGTGCTTTAAAAACCTTAAACACCCGTTTCCACCAAGCATTGGTGTTTTGATCATCCCCAAAGTAAGGCCCTCTTGTTGGGTCTTCATCGGTCACCCATCATGCGCTTCCTCAACGGAGTGCTTTGTGAGAGTGGTGTGTGCTCCGACAATAGCAACATCTTCTAGATCATTGAACGGAGTTGGAGCCATTTTTAGTGTTCCAAAGTGATGAGTAACTGATTTAGGAAGATTGAAAGTGATGGGTGAATAAGTTTGGTAGAGATTGGTCTCTATTTATAGCAAAAAAGTACCCAACGGCTAGTTTTTTTTAAAAAAAAACGGTTACTTCTGCAATAATTGCTCCTACTAGTCAAAGTTACCGTTGGTTTTCAAATTTGAATGACACTAATGTCAAGAAACGGCTATTTTTATAGCCGTTATACACCCCAGTGGTATAAATATGTGTCTCATAGACTTCATCATGTTGCAAACACACACCTCGTCCGGCTTGGTTCCCCATATGTCAATCAAATGAACCTCTACCATTAACCTCTTAATGCAAGCACGCGAAACATTATAATGAAGTCCCTTAAACAACCGAAGGTCCGCCATATTCGTGATATTACCACCTTTGTCCATAATCTTTTTGTACTTCATGATGCGGCTTTTTTGAAACTTCCCTTTAATTCTATCAATCTCACGGTTGAAGTAATTCTCCATTGCATTAAACACAATCACAAAATTATCGACACATCCAAAAAGATTTTTCTTCAACCGGTGGTGAGCCGATTCTACCAAACTTGTCGCTTGATTCCCAAAGTGTTTATGGTGGTTGGTAAATGCATATACGAAGCGCTCTTTGTGCGGTTCCAACCATTGCTTAACCACATACGTTACAATATCCTCGGGATATTCGGGGCTAGACCAATGTTCGATAAATGCCGCAAGATTTAGATTATACTCTTCTTCGGTGAGAGACCAAGTCAATGACTCCCATTCACCAGAGAAAGCAACCCATTTAGCGTGATTTATAGTGTATTGTATATCGAATTCCTCTTTTGCGCCGCTTGTTCATCTTCCTAGCTTACTAATATATTCAAACGCTTTCCTCTTTGGTGGACAAATTTGAGGCTTGCACCTATTCATCACATTACACCATATATGGAACGTACAAAGCATATTATGTTCTAATGGGAAGACTCTGTCTATTGCGTTCATTAATGCTACATCGTTGTCCGTCACTATAACCAAGGGGATATCATCATCTCGGTATATGGCCTTCACTTGTTGTAGCGCCCAAGTGTAACTTGGTTCTTGCTCATCTTCTAGAAAACAAAAAGCAACGGTAAACGGTGACTTCGTCGAGGTACGACCAACAATATTCAACAATGGCATCTCGTATTTGTTAGTCTTGTAAGTGCAATCCATTATAAGAACTTGATGGAAGGATTGAGCCAATTGAACACTCTTCGGATGCGCAATGAAGAGATGCGTTATTTGATCTTCCGGACCCACCTTCTTTTGAACCGCGTAGCCTTTCTCTTTAGCTACCAAAAACAATTGTTGCATCACTTTTCTATCCTTCCATTCAATCCTTTTAATTGTCTCAATTGCATTGTAAATGGTCGTCAAAGATGATACATTATCCTTGTTATCATCCTTTAGTAAGCGAAGCATGTTAACTGGGTGAAATTCCCATTCTCCTAAATTTAGCTATTTTCTCCATTTCTTGAGGAGTGAGCCGAGCGGCCATTGCATGTCCTTCAAGATCATCCGGACGAGGGTGGTTATGATGGCCTACCACCTTATCCATAGATAGAACCCATCCATTCTTTTTTTTGCACTTACTAAATACTAGCTTGAACGGACATTTAGTTTTCTTTGAGCACGCTGTGTTCTTCCTCGCTGTCTTTCCTTTATACACATAACCCTTCTTCTTGTGACTAACATTGGGATCTCCACTTCTCTCACAAACCATTTCAAAACGAGTTTGGCTTTCTTTTCCATTCAAAACTAATACGCACATGGCTTTCTTGGCATGTTCTCTAGCCCAATTCTTCGCATCAATAGTTTCATCAAAAACCAAATCATTGACATAGTGATTAGATGTATCTTCAAACAAAGCATGCCAACCGAGAAGGTTGATTATCCATTGGTATAGGTTGACATTCAATCTACAAGAAAAGGAACAACATCAATTGCAATCAGAAATAAGTTCGGTTACAATATTATTTTATCGGGCTAACTCGAACTCGTAGTTCGGTTGGTCAAGCAAGTTGATAACTAACCGAACTTTTACGCATACTACATCATAAGTTTATTGTACGTAATTTCGGTTAGGTAGTGGGTTGGTATGAAGTTTGCAACCAACCGAACTCATGGACCCTAAAGTTCGGTTATATGATAATTTTTATTTGTATAACCGAACTCATAGTTCGGTTTGCCAAGCAAGTTGAGGGCTAACCAACTTAACGTACACTAATTCAATATTTTATTGTACGTAAGTTCGGTTAGGTAGTGGGTTTGTATGAAGTTTGCGAACCAACCGAACTTATGGACTCTAAGTTCGGTTATATGATTATTTTTTCGGAAAACCGAACTCGTAGTTCTGGTTTGATGTACAAGTTCACAACTAACCGAACTTTACGTACACTAAATCAAAATTTTATTGTACGTAAGTTCTAAGTTATATTAAGGGTTGGTATCAAGTTTGCGAACCAACCGAACTTTATACACTAATGTGAAATATTATTTTACGTAAGTTCGGTTAGCTATTGGTTGCAAACTAACCGAACTCATAGACCCTAATGTTCGGTTACATTTTGGCCAAACCGAACATACCACTGTAATCCTATTTATAGAGTTCGGTAACTACTCTGTTAACCGAACTTCAAAAAACCTCCATTAATGGAGAGTTCGGTAACCTGCGTGTTTAGAAAAAGTAACCGAACTACACTTGCAGATGAGTTCGGTTACATGTTCTTCACACAAGGTAACCGAACAAGCACAAATCTACTCTAAAAATTCACATTTTTTTGAAAATTTGGACCAATTCAACCAACATTACCTAAGTTTTGAGCATACCTGGGTACCCCAATATTCTTCCTCCTGTTGTGGTTGGTAAAATCCATCGTTTTCACCATCTTGAAATTGGCTTTGGGGAAGAATACATTCACCATCTAAGAAATTATCCATATCCTGGATCATTGTGAAGATTGACATATACTCTAGGAGATGAAGGAGATGTAGATTCGTATGAGCTATCATCAATTGAATCATCACTTGAGTAGTCTAGATTAGTGAACTCAAAATTTTTTTATTTTCCATGGTTTTGTTCTTCAACTTCTCAAACTTCTCTCTCCCAATAATTCTACTTCTTTTTTAAAAATCTGATTTTTTAAATCTCAAATCTTTATTCAAAATAATTTCACTAATCACACTAACTAATCATTAACCAAATATAATCAGAGGGTAATTTTGGTATTAATATAAATATTTAGATAAGGGGTGACCTAGAATTACTTCTAATGTCTTACCCAAAATAAAACAATGGTCCCCCCCAAAAAAAGGCTGGTCCCCAAAAAAACCGTTCATCCTAAATTTCATAACCCCAGTAATTAGCAAAGCCCAACAACCCTTCACCAACAGCTAGCCCACTATATTCTCATCTTTTCGGGTTTGTATTACAACTTATACCACCACTTCCTTTTTAGCCTAATTTCACTACCTTTCTTTCATAATTAAACCAGTCCTTATTAGTCATATTTCATCGTGATAGAGAAAGGACAAGGCAACCTTGCTAGTCTTGAAGATATCACGCGTCAACTTATAAAATCTCTAACATCAACTTGTGGAATCTCAAGCAAATAACAACGTTAACTTGCGTAATCTCGCATCGAGACTCAACGTCAATTAGAATTAATTGGATCAATCTTTTTTTTTCTCCATTTTGATCGGTAAAGAATTTGGTGTCAAGCGAGATTCGAACTCGTGTCACTGGTATCATCACCAAATGACTTTACCACTGTACTACAGTGACACCGGCTAGTTGAATCAATCTTATCCAGTTGGAACAATCTTATAGAGAATCACAATGATGCTCCTCAATCTTGTGATGGTAAAGCAGATCCAAATTGTCATGTCCCTCATAATTAACAAATTATTCGCCTGTATAGTGTTAAAGAAGTTTCACCAATATCAACACATGAGACATCTTTTATCTTCTTGTGAGTCGTTTATTGTTCATGTTGTTGAAGATCAAAAAACTAACCACGAAAGTTTCAGTCGGTCAAACGTACTCCGAGAAAATTACTATGAATGATATTCCGTACAATGTCGACAACAGTTTTAGTGTTAAGCGATCTATTGTATGGTGTTCTAAAGTATATTATTTGTTTGACAGGTTGTTTATAATATTTGGTGAACTCGAAGACTACTGCTTTTCACAACGGTGGGAATCATGTAGGACACGTTTTGCAGTACTTTGTTAATTCGAGACAAATTCTTTTCAAGATAGCGGGTCTGATGTAGGACATCCATTAGATTCAGGATTCATATTTTTGTTATTAATTATTATTATTTTAGGTAATTCTAATTTTTATAATTTATTTATTGTAAGAAGTTACTTGATTTTAGAATTACATAGATTGCAAGTCAGGTTCCTAGAACTAGTGTTCAAGTCTTTTCTATAAATAGGAGAAAAGTCCAATGTAGTTTAATCATAATATTATTATCAATTAAAAACGGAGATTTTCTCAATAATTCTTCTACTTTTACTATCAATTTTTTTATTCACGCTTTCGTTCTACATTAAAAAGGGGTTACAATATAGTTTGTTACTTCCTCCTAGCGAGTTCTAATGAGTTCCATCTTCAGTTTTATAAATTTGAATTCGATTAAAGACCCGATTCCGATCAATAGTTTGTGATTCAAATAGGTAATTCCAAACAACATGTGTATGTATATAAGTTGTTTTACTAATGTGTTTTTGACATTGAAAATTGGCACATATTATAAATGATAATGAAAGACTTTTTACCAAAAATTATAGGAAAATAGAATGATTTGATATAGTTGAAGCGTATATGTAATATACACAAAATACTCAACAAAAAACTGGATCAGTGATTGCATGTCTAGCCTAATAGGCGTGTACTCAAGGGTTCGACTTCCTTTATAAACAAATCGCATAAAAAAAAAGTCCAATGCAATTACAATGTCAGATGAGGACTTTTAAACAACGTTCAACTCGACATGTAGTCAAGGGTTAGACTTCCTTTGAGGGTATGCTTTTCAGGGACCTTGAAAAACCAAAGGGGAAATTGAGAATATGAAACTTTTTTTTCTCTGAGAAGTCGGGGTTCTCTATATGGCTAGCTACGAAATTAAACTTCTTTTAGAAATCGTTACCATTAAATCACAGATTATCACAATATGTATTTAAATGATCTTTGGCAATTACAACTTCTAGATGCCTGATGGCTGTCGTAAGTTCAATCAAATCAATAATCTTATTTCCACATAATTAACTGGTAATATAATGGAAGCCTGGATCGTTCCCACGAAGAGCAGTGAGTTTTAGTTGCCAAAGTGTCACAAAGGGGGGTTTGTTTTAGATTTGAATAAAGTAAATAAAAGCAATTGAAAATATTAAAATGTAAGCAATAAGGAGATAGATGATCGAGAAATCCTTCTTCGTTAATAAGCTATCAATGAGTTAATATATTCATCTATTCGCCATTAATCATAGATTATCACCAACCGTAGAATAACAAGTACGCTTAGCTATTCCCAAAATTCCTTAAATCACTGGATAGCAGATACGCTTAGTTACCAGATTTTATTCGTCTGAACCACCTTGAGGTACGCTTACAAGATGTAATTCAATAGAAAGCTTTAGGGTTTTTGAATTTAGGTTTGATCCTAGTAATTAGACTCAGTATGCACGGTCTACTTGCTAAGGTTGTGTTTACACGTGATCGCTTTACATAATCCCTCTGCAAGGTTTCACGTTTTTTACTTGTGTAAGGAATTATTCAACAATTACGGATATCCTGCCAACCCTCACCAGTAATAGATTAAATCAACAAATATATTCAGTTGGCCACCTAAACAATCTATCAATTAATCATAAGTATTTTTAATAGTAAACACAAACGATAATCATATGAAGAAATCAAAATAGATTCATATATTAAACCAAATCAAGTTTACAACTTAGAATTCATCCTCAATCAATAGGTGTTTAGCTACTCATGGATGTAGAAGCATCCATGATATACATATAAGAAAAGTTTAGAGATATCGTTACGATTGAAGAACCGCTCTGAAACCCTAGCTCTCGATCCGTGTGTAGTTTCTTCTCCCAAAACCTTACAATTTTGTGACCTCTCGATGATGTTTCATTCATGACCTGATACCTCTTTATATAGGTTTACATTGCTTGGCCTTCAAGTATTTAGTTCGGTTCAAGAACCCGACCCGAAAATACGAAATAAGGACCCTAACCATGAGTTTTGGCCTTCCAAGGTATGCATACCCGTATGCATACAGAAAATTCGTTCCAAGGTATGCATACCCGTATGCATACTTGCTTGTCTTCGGTATTGGATAAAAAGCTTGTTTTGGCCACAACTTCTTCGTCCGAACTCGGAATGACCTCTTCTTTTTGCATTCTTTTCCTCTTTCAATTATCTTCAAGATGGTGATAAGAAATCTTGAATTTGAATGCGTTAATCTCGGTCTTTGGCTCGTCTCTTGATTTTGAGCGTTTTGCTCCTTTTCGTCGCACATCTTCCACTTCTCATAGACTTAAGCACTTGGATACTTGGAATACTTCTCTTCTTAGATATTTTTATCACTTTGTAGCTTCTTTTTGGATGATTCACCTAATAGAGACAAATAAGATAAAACAAATACAAAGATATGGAAGAATAATAGCTAAAACAAGTACGGAATGAACACTAAAATCATATGAGTTATGCACTTATCAATGCCCAAGAGTAAGAAGCAGGCAAATAAAACAAAACAACTTATAAAAGTTACTTATAAGTTAAAGTGTATCTTAAACTTCAACGAAACAAAATATTTTTTATTTTTAATAAGAAGCAAAGTTAAAAGGTGTTTAGATACATCTTAAGAAGTAAGTTTTCAACTTAGTTAAGTTGAAAGTAAAAAATTAAGTTGGGAAAGAAATTTCAGAATGACTTGTAGAAGCAGAAAATATATTTTCGTGAGATAATTTTTCTTGGAAAGTATATTTTTTGTGAAGCATTTTTTATTTTAACATTTGACCTTCGAGAACAACAACTTCTCCTGATTGACAAACAAGTGTTACCACCTGGTCAAAGTAGTTTTTCCTTTTATATAATTGACACTGGTCAAAATTTTCAAAGTTATTGTTAATATTTATACCCTAAAACTTCCTAAACCGTATCAAGTACACGAAAGCCTCCAATACATTTTTATCTATTTTTTGATACGATCAACACGGGAGTCGAACCTCTAACCTATAACTTAAGGATCTGTTTGGCAGCTTGGATACGAAATACATTGTCCAGGTTAGTGAATTCCTTGGTTTTATCCAAGACTATCATGGCAATGGTTATTTTAAATTGTGTTTGTTTTCCATTGTGGGTTAGTGCAGTATGTTGTTTGTCAAAAGACTTGTATACAAGCTAAATTAATTAATTGATAAATAAATAAAAAACTAAACCATATAATTATTTAGTTTTGAGCATACAAAATATTTAAATAAAAAAATTAGTTATAAAAGTAACTGTCTAACCCAGGAAAGGATTAAGGTATTCTAGGTTTTACATGGACTTCCAAAACCCCACCTTTTTAGCCTCCTAAAATTTAGGTAGGATATACTATCCTTATCTTGACATGGAATAAGCACCCACACAAACACAATATACAGTTATTTAAGAGATAACCCAATCTAGGTTAGGATATCAAGGCTACAAACACGACCTAAGAGTTCAACCTCTGGACAACTGGGTTATTCCCAGCTGGTTGAATTCCGGTATACATGGGGGTTGTTTTACCGCCTTTTTATTTTGATGACCATCTTACTATATTATAAGTCTTGGGTGTCTCAAAACTCAACATGAGTTTGTATAGTGCCCCAAACCTTGGTAGAGGTGGCACGTTATTGAGTTGTTATATATCCACGAAGCTTGGGATTTAGTACTGGCTTTGGCCCCTTTAAGATTATCTTTAAGAGAAGGGGTAGGTGCTGCGACTCAATAAGACGTTATCGACCACTTTACATTCATTGTAAAATAGATTAGAGAAATGCGGTGCTATTTCTATATTTTAATGCTTTCCCTTTCCTAGGTCACAAAAAAAAAAAAGTTCAACTAGATCTAGATTTTGACGGGTGAAATAATTCTTACCCTACGTGTGGGTACAAAATATCTGACCGCTATGTGGATGGTTCTCGAGGAAGAATACAAGTTAAGAATATGAATTGAGAATCATGGAGTATAATGCAAAAGTTGATTGAAAATCAAGGTATATACTACCACGACAACCTCATAAAAACACTTGGAAAGTGGTTAAAGCATCCAATTTAATGAAGCTAAAAATAAAGTGAAATAAAAAGATCAAAATATAGCTCACCACCAATAAATACCATGAGCATTTAATGAAGCTAAAAATAAAGTGAAATAAACTATGCAAGAAAGGATGGAATCCATGTCAAAGCCTCGGTGTGTTATACTAGACAACACGTAGATCGGATCGCTCACCACCAATAAATACCATCAATTCCATCACCCCAGCGAGGAATACACACGGCCTTACATCGTAGGAGCTACCATAAACGAGTTGTACGAGTAATGAAAGAAGAGCACCAAAGTATTATAGCCTTACAAATGCCCTTTGGAACACACCATATAACCCATTTCATCAATTAATACCAAGCTAGTGTAAAGGGATAGACACGTTTTGAGTGAATCACATTGAGAACATACCTTAGAAAGGGAGAATTATAAGACATGGAGAAAGAGTAAAGACGTGCTTCTTGATCAAACTTCCTCGTCAGCATTTGAATCAAATTGAAATGAGGGAACGGAATAAGAGTCATTGTAATCCTTCCCATGCTTGGCTTCGACCAAGTCTATGATGCACCTAAAAACCCTAAAGACATCATCTCGTCAAAGTCATCACCAGTTATACAACCCCGGGGGTTATTTGGTTAGTGAGGAGTCATTACCCATCAGGTCTTAAAATCTCATATCGACTTTACGAATAACGCGAAATCCATTTCAATCATGTCACAAACCGGGGATCTTCCTTCACTTTAGGAAGTCATGGACATTTCATTTCCATCATCCCACTGCCTCCACTTCCCACGAGAAACGTGAATGAGGCTCAATAACTTGTATAAATAGGGTCTCACCCTATTTCCAACACAAAAAGGAATAACGGAGAACAACACAAGTTGAAAAAAAAACCGTGAAAGGGATAAGAGATCTCTCGAATCTACAAGCACTCACCGCGCGAGCATTTAGATTCATTCCTCATCCACACCCCAAATTACCAAATTCTGCAGGTAATCCACAAATGCGGAACACACCATATCCCATTTCATCAATTAATACCAAGCTAGTGTAAAGGGATAGACACGTTTTGAGTGAATCACATTGAGAACATACGGGAGAATTATAAGGAGAAAGAGTAAAGACGAGATTTGAATGAAAGGGTAAGAGTTTGTAATCCATATCATAATAAAGTGGTCACTCATGGCGTAGGTCTTTCTCATGAACCACGTTAAATATTTGTATCTTCCTTCACTTTATGCATTTCATTTAGTGTTATTTTATGTATCTTTGGTGTTTTATGGTTTAATAGGATTTAGATTTCTTTGGTTGTAATTGTTAGATTTAATACAACCACATTTTGGCACTAGAAACGGGGATTGTATCTGGATTATTCTACCTATTACTACATATCTTTAAAAGCTTTAAGTTTTTCTCCTATTTTCTTTAAATTCCAGAGTTAATTTTGGAAGCAATTAAGTCTTCAAGCCTCCTTATCTAAAAAGTATTATGGGATCCTATAAGAAAAACTCAAGATCGATTACAGGGAAGGTTTCAAACCTTCTTTTAGTTTTTTTTTTTTTTTTTTTCATCATCTATCTTTTCCTTTTCAGGGATCTTCTTTGATCTCACGAGTGAGTAAGACCTTTAGATTTGAGTGAAAGGGTAAGAGTGTGTATAACACATATCATAATAAAGTAGTCACTCTTGTAGATGTAGGTTTTTCTCATGGAACCACATTAAATCTTTGTGTCTACCTTTAATTTATGCATTTCGTTTAGTGTTATTTGTTGTATCTTTGATGTTTTATGGTTTAGTAGCGTTTTGGGTGTAGTTAATAAATTTCATGCAACTACACTAAGAACCAAAATAATGATCTCCATTGAGAAAATGAACTAAGAATTTAAAACAATAATTTCCCCAAAAATAATCAAATTATGTGCTTGAGTAATAATTTGAGTATTAGCTTGAAAACAATTAATTTCAAAATTTTGTAGGCGAGTCTCTTTCATGTATGCAATTATAGTTCGGAACATAAATATCTCGTTAGAACTTTCTTAATTGTACTTGCTCACTTTATCAAGCTCAATAATATTATGAATGTGTTACATACGAGTGACGAAGATAGAGATATTACATTTATGTGTGCAAAACTATCTCGTGCATTAGTATATTAAAAAATTAATACAGAGAACTCATTGGAAAAGTATTCCTAAAACAAAACAAAATAAAATATGGATTAAATATTCATAGGAGGGTAAAATTGGAATATTTATTGGTTGGATCAACATGCATACCCCATTATTTATTTTTAACTACAATAATACCCAAAAACCTAGGTAAACACATATTGTTTAAAAGTTTTGTGTATAAACTCTAGTTACTAGCTAGTTTCATGTATATATGTTAACACTAATTTCTTAATAACTAATGTATTTTGTGATTTTATAACTTCTCATTTGTAGGCCTGATTCTCTAATAGTTTTGGCTCAACATCATCATAATAATAAATATCTCATTCCAAGAATGGATTATCTTTTTTTCATAAATAATAAGTAAATAGAATATAAAGATGAGTTGATAATTCAACTTATTTTAGAGTGTTTTGAGAATAAATGATAAGTGGTAACTCTTGATTTACGAATCAAAAGAGGAAAACAAAAAAAGCACCTTAACCGTTCATTTTGTTCCTAAATCATGTATTAGCCATTCGATTGTTATTATTTTCGCACTATCCAAAGGACAAATTAGTAAATCACCCAAAATCTAAAGGATAAAATAAAAGCATGCTCTAGAATCTATATTTTCTAGATAATGGCGAATGTAGAAGTTAAAATCACAACTTTTTCATCTTAGCCAGTATGAACGTAAGAGTCAATATTATAACTTAAGAGAAATAATCATCACAGGTTTACTCATCTTATCCAGTTAAAAGCAAAGAGTGAAAAATTGTTCTAACACAAAAGAAAAAAAATATGATAAACAAGACATGCTTCCATAATGTGAGAGCAACATTTTTTTGAGAAAGGTTTATCATATTTAAGCAGAAGTGGTTAAATAGAAAACTGAAAAATAAGAAAATGGAAAACTGACAAAAGGAAATCGTTGATTCATTTCAAAATTTAAGCAGTTTCATTTGTATTAAGCATTTGGTTTGAATTTTCATCAATATCCTTGATTAGGGTATATGGCTTCACAACAAATAGAAAACTGACAAAATGCAGACAGAGAAGTCGCTAAAACAAAATATAAATATAAAAGAGACATAAACGTTTAATACTAGATACTAAGTACGAACATAAAGTAAATCATGCATATTTATACCACTGTAACACCTGTGGTACATAGACATGATGAACTGTGTTACTTCTACACCAATTGACTCATCCCTCTCCATATTCTGGCCAGTGGGAATTTAAGAACTGAAATTCCATTGAGTTCCCAAATTTTCTCCACCCAATGACCAAAACCGCATGGCCCAAGGTCTTACCACCTGAATCCCATTAATGTTGACAACCTTAATTTCCAAATCGACACTCACGGTGACAACATTTAGTCCATCGGGGTGAAACCAATTCGTGGTCTTGTAAATCTCTTCCAATACACCACCATACCAAAGAATGCTTTCTTTCATTGCAACATTAAAGTCCCTTACTCGTTTATAGCCAGAACGTGCAAATCCTAACCACCAGTGAATGTAAAACCTTAGAGCTTCCTGCAACTAAACGAGGAGACCACACAATTCTGAGACTCGATGTCAAGGTGCAAAAAGAGCATTGGATGTTTTTCAGGAAAAAAAAGGCTTTTAGTAAAATAAAAAAGCAACAACAGTTTCAAGAGGTAAATGTAAAAATAAAATAGGATGAAGGGGCTTAATGGTTATTATAATCAAGGCCAAAATCTACGTTGTGCTGTAGCGGCAATGAGTATTCTATACAACAGTTTGTAATTTTAAAGCAGGATCAACAAATCAAGGGTCCATAGCTCAGTGGTAGAGCATTTGACTGCAGATCAAGAGGTCACCGGTTCGAACCCGGTTGGGCCCTCTTTTTTTTTTTTTTTTTTTGGGGGGAATGACAGTAACTGGTATTAATTAGTGTAACACATACGCGACATGTAGTCAAGGTTAGACTTACTTTCAGGGACCTTGAAAAATTGAAGGGGGAATGGAGACCAGAGAACTTTTTTACTTTAGAATTCGTGGTTCTCTATATCACTAGCTACAAAATTTAACCAGCGGTTATCACAATATGCATTTAGAGGGTCTTTGGCAATTACAACTTCTAGATGCCAAAGAGTAAAAGTTGGTATGGAAATAAAACAAAACAACTTCTAAAAGTTACTTATAAGTTAAAGTGTACATCAGATTTTTCTTGCAAGTCTGAAAAAAAAGGCCAAATTATAAACTTCAAAAAGTTACTTATAAGTTAAGGTGTATCTTAAACTTCAAAGAAACAAAATATTTTGGATTTTTAATGAGAAGCAAAGTTAAAAGATGTTTAGTAAATTTTAAGAAGTAACTTTTCAACCTAGTTAAGTTAAAAGTAAGAAATTAAGTTGGGAAACGAAATTTCGAATGACTTGTAGAAGTAAAAAGTATATTTTTGTGAGATAATTATTTTTAGGAAAGTATATTTTTTGTGAAGCAATTTTTTTTTCACTTATGACTTTCGAGAACAACTACCGCTCTCCCGATTGACAAACAAGAGATTGCCCACCTGGTTAAAGTTTTTTTTTATATATATAACCGACACTGATCAAATATGTCAAAGTTGTTGTTAACATTTATATCCTAAAACTTCCTAACCCATATTAAGTATACGAAATGAATTCCAATATATTTTTATCTATATAAGAAATACAAAAGCCGAGAAATACATTTCATATGAATTCCAATATGAAATGAGAAACATGAAGTACAATCCAAAAGTTGATTGCGCCTAAATCAAGGTATCTACCACGACAACCTCATAACAACACGTTGAATGTGGCAAAAGCATCCGACGACCAAGATCAAATTATAGTCAGAGCACTTAATGAAGCTACAGAAGAAAATGAAATAAACTATGCAAGAAAAGATGGAATGTCAAAGCCATGGACAAGACTTAGATCAGACTACAACTACTTTTCCGATAAACAATTTATGATCCGACAATAACTTGAAACGACATGTGTATGTATATAAGTTTTTGTACTAATGTGAGTTTCACACTGAAAATTGGCACATGATATAAATGATATAAGAAAAGACCTTTTAACACAAATTGTGGGAAAATAGAATGATTTGATATAAATGAAGCATATATGTAATATCCACAAAATATTCAACAAAAAATTGGTGCCTTGGTGATTGCATGTCTAGCCTAATAGGCGTGTACTCAAGGATTCGACTTCCTATATAAAAAAATTCATGTAAACGAAGTCCAACGCAGTTACAATGTCAAATGAGTACTTTTAAAGAATTTCCAACGCGGCATGTAGTTAACGGTTCAACTTCCTTTGGGTGTATGGCTTTGAGGGACCTTGGAAAACTGAACCATGCTTTTCTAACAAAGTTTGCTTTAGAGAGTCAACATTAACCCTGATCAACTTTGGGTTCAAGTTCTCAGGTCCAAATACTTTAAGGATATTGAATGTATTTATCTATATTTTTTTCAAAAACAATTCTTCATGGATATTGAAGATCGAATAAGGTATTCGCCACCTATAACAGTGTTATTTCATGGGAGTTCACAATGGGAAAGCTTGTTAAGATTTGGGTAGATAAGTGGATTAATTCTTCAAATTAATCACCCTCCTATATCCATTAATTCCAACCACAAAAGTTTAGTCTTTGCCTCTAAGTTGTTGTTTCGTAATTCTATTACTTGAGATTTAACTCTCTCATCTTAGATTATTCATACCAGTACTAAAGATAAAGTTACGGATATTTCAGTGATTCGGATGTCATCTAAACATAACTCGTTTTCAGTTAAAGTGCGTACAACAAACTATATAATGAAACCTTATCAATGACTGGTAGTGGCAACATCTCAAGTGAAATCCGGAAGTCCTCTTGATAATCTGACACTGCTTACGGATTAAATTTATATATTTAGAAATGTCTGAAGGACATAGTTGGCAACCAGATCAAGACTTACTATGTACCGCAAACAAGTTATTGAAATCATGAATTACGAAGTAACTTGTTTTTATTTTTTAAATCAAATCGTATGTTGAATCGTGAAACAAAGATTCATGGTCAATTTTTTAATATACAATATACATAGTGCTAATACCATGAAAACGCATTATATATACTAATAATTAAGATATTTTAAAAAAAAAATTTAGGTTAAAACCCAAAGGTTATGAAAAGACAAGGGTATCCAAGTACACCACAATCTTTTCGTATACGAGTAATAAGATGCTTTTACAATTAAAATAACTTTTAATGCAGAAAAATAAAAGCACACACACAACAAGTTTTGTTAACGTGGAAACCGCCAACGCGGGAAAAAAACCCAGGACCTAGTCTAATTTTGAATACTCTTAGAATTAAGCCGTTGTACAAAGAACAAAGCCAACTTCGTATAGTTGATACCAAGTAATATACCCCTATATTCCCTCAGTATCCCTGCGCCTACAACCGTCTGGCCAAAGCACATGAATCCCAAGATAGAAATCACTATCTTGAGTTGCTTTACCGATGTAAAGTCTTAAGCACTCAACTTCTTTTGATCATATTCCAAACAATAAAGAAACAAAGTTGTTTGGTAACCACTCTATTAATAGTTACCCACGCCTATGATAATAGTGACTTCAAATTTGGAGGTGAGATAAAAGAGTTGTGTAGAAAAAATCAACGGATCAGTTGCTTAACAATATTGAAGTATACATATGGTATAAATATAACTGAGAAGAAAAATCGTTATCAACAATACAAGATTTCTGAGGAAAAATGAGAACACCTTCTAGAAACCTTAGCTTCCAAGAGTCATGTAAGTTTTCAATTGATTATCGTTCCAGGAGGTATATTGATATCTATGTTGGATGATAATTGGGTGTATACTTACTCATTTTCTTTTTTAGTGATTTTTATAACAGGGATGTTACATTTTTTTTTTTTTTTTTGCGTTTTTTAATGATTAAGGTCCAATTGCTAATCTTAATAAATTTATTTTTATTTTGTTTTTAGTGTAATAATTCAAAAGACATTGAAAATGACGGAGTCACACCATTTAGGGACCAAAAACTTTGTCATATCTCAAAGGTTGTTCATACTGACTATGGTATGATCTTATCAATACAAACACATTTTACTTTTTCCAATCATTGATGTTTAACTTTACCGGATTATCATCATCTTTTCCATTTTCAACATCAAAACCACAAAGACAGAATTCTTATGTATATTTATGGTTGTTGCATCATCCTCCTTGATTATGGTTATCAAGATAATCTTTTTCTTTTTTACTTAAAAATGAAAATTATATATCAGCAACTAAATTTGAAATAATTTTGGAAAGGTTGACAGTCAAATTTTTGGGTTATACCAAGAACGAAAACAGTTCTTCTGCATGACATGTTTGGAATAGAAGACCGACCTTACCTTAAGAAGCAATTTTTTTTTCACCCAAACAGTCAAAAAACATAGTCATTATGTACTGTTGTGGTTCAAAATTACTTTGGGTCTTCCATTTTTGGTAGAAAATGAATTGGATTACCTATCTCTGGGATACAAGATTCTTAACAATTTATACTCATTAGTAGGAGGAAGGTAACCGAATGCATGCGGTCACTCCATACCAATAATATATATCCCTAATTTTGGGGAGAACTGTGTATTCAACATCCAAAGGAGATTACAGATACAAACTGGACTGGGAAAACCTTAATTGGGTAGTCCCAAAAAAACAAAACCATCGCAAGATCCTATTATTACTTGTTGGTGTGTGAGGAAATCGAAAGATTTTTTTTTACCGTGGGAAGGTTGGTTTTAGTTAATTTTGTAATGTCAGAATCTTTTTCACGAGTGTTGTTTTTGATAACGCCATTATCCTCATATTAAAGTTGAATCTGAGAGGAACCCCAAATCGCGAAAAGGATTCCGTGACTTGCTTTTTTTTTCGAAAGAAGCTCAAACCACTTCTTATACACCAGTTCGCATTTAAATACGGATTCGATAGGAATGCGAGAAAGAATCGCCTGAATATCTTCGGGAAAATATGGAAAGTATTCCATCCTTTTACGGAAATATGATTATATGCTAACCGAACCTGAGGATATTGATGTTATTATTTTCATTCTGACTAGTGTTGAAACTTATTTACGAAGACTACTCCACTTTAAAAAAAAAAAGTTGTACGGTTTTAAAATTCGTAATCACTAGTGATACATATATAATCTAATAGTTGTACTTGAATTTTTAAAGCATAAACATTTGTCTTTGTTTATTTTCCAGTAGTGATACATATATAATCTAATAGTTGTACTTGATTTTTTAAAGCATAAACATTTATCTTTGTTTATTTTCCAGTCAGTAGCTAGTAAAAGAGAACATGCATAAAACCATGGAATAAAATATTGAGATTTTGATGTCATGTCTTAAATCGTTGTCATACCAATAAACAATTGAGTTGCAACGTCCAAAATTCAAATTATACATTAAGGAAAAAAAGTACAATATTTATTTTATATTTTTCTTAGAGATTTGACACCAAAATAGAAAAATCAGACCCTACACAACCACAAAACTAAACCATACTTCTACATACATTCCAGTGATCTAACCATGGGTAAAAGTAAAAACCGAATAAAAACAAAACCCCAAAATACACAAAAATCACTGAGTAAAACCCTAAAAACGAAGATGAGGAGAAGACACTAATCCCCATTGTACAAGATGCAGAAACAAAATATTATGGAACAATAGTTATATGTTATTTCTTCGAAAATTGAAGAAAAAAAAAGGAGAGAGAATGGTGGATAATTTCTAAATCGGGAGAAAATCTTCTAATTGAGAAGATTAAATAATTTAGTGAGGTAAACATATACCAAGTTTATATACTCTGTACCTTAATAGTGGACTTCTTTACTGTGTAAGGGGCAAAAAAAAAATGGAGCATTATCTGAGAAAGTCGTATCATATGATGTAGAAAAAAGAAGAGGTTAGGAGGTAAAAAAACAAGTAAAGATTAATAATGCTGCATTAGATCATTCTTTTCATTCATGTTTCAATTAACACTTCTAGTAATAATTTTGCAAAGGTTGACAATCAAATTTTTGGGTAATACCAAGAGTTCTTCTGTACGACACATAAAAAAAGGGCTGGGGTTAGATTTTAAAAGTAAAAGAAAGTAAATAAAGCGATTAAAAGTATAAGTCGAAATCAATAAGAGAAGTTAGATCAAGGAATCCTTCTTCGTTGCAAAATAATGATTCAAGTTATGTTCTCTTCCACTTTTTATTAGTCATAGATTATCACCAACCGTAGGATAGCAGGTTCGCTTAGCTAACCCCAAAATTCCTCGATTCACTGAGTAACAGGTCCGCTTAGTTATCAGATTCTATTCAAAAGAACTACCTTGAGGTTCGCTTACAAGATGTAATTCCCTGAACACATTAAGATTTATGAATTTAGGTTTAGTACTAGTAGTTAAACTCGGTTCGCTTGGTCCACTTTCTAGCGTTGTTTTCACACACAATTGCTCCACAGAATCCCTCCGCAAGGTCTCGTGTTTTCTACTTGTGTAAAGTGTCAAGAACGATTACGTATTCCCTAACTTCTACTAGCTTTAGATTGAATAACAAATCAATTCTATTGGCCACCTAAACGATCTATCATGCAAGCATAAACATTCTTATTAGTAAAACAAACGATAATCATGTGAAAAACGTCAAGATAGAATTGAAACAAAAACTCAAATCATATGTTAAGAACTAGGAATTCATCCTCAATCAATAAGAAAATTAGTTAGGGAACATTAATTAAATACCCCTCCTTTTCAAGGTCTTCACAAATACCCCTAAGGGGTTATTTTAAGTGGATAATGAAAATGAACTAGTACTTTTTGGATAATGAAAATGAACTAGTATGTTCTTGACGTGTGAAAACGTCAACCCAACCTCCTACGGAGGTTGAATTGACTTAATATAATCTTAGATGTGCGAAAAACTATACCCTAAAAACTTAAAATATACCCTTTAGGGGTATTTATAAAGTTCTTAGGGGTGTTTGTGAAGACCCATGAAAAGGAGGGGTATTTATTTAATTTCCACAATTAGTTACTCATGCTAAGGAGTTCACACAGAGAATAAAGAAAAGAGAAGTGTTGTGTGTGTAGAGATGTAGAAGTGTGTAGAGAAAAGTAGAGAGGGCTTCAAATCCTTGTTTTTGTAAAATTCTTCCACCTTCTCCTTCCAAATTCAAGCCCATTTCCTCAAACCCATGAGTGATAGACACATTTTTGTGTCTAATTTGATCTCAATACTATATATTGTTGGCACTCGATTTTGTACTAATTTTGGTGTTTTGTGTGTTTGTAGGTATTTTTGAGCAATAAATATTTTTGGGAAATTCGGCTCGAAAAGTTGATAAAGGCACCCTCGGAGGACATTTGCTAAACGGGCCCCTGCTTTGGATAAGGGGCACCTTCTTTACTATTTCCACCCCAGACAAAGAATCGCTAACCGCACCCCATCACTCGGTTAAGAGGCACCCTCTCCTTCTTCATTTTGAAACAGATTCACTAATTTATGGGAGATTTTAAAGATTTAAGGCAAAGATATCTTCTTGCCTATTATACAGGAAGTTTCCATATCTTGAAGTTAAAAGAGATAATATATTTATGAGTTGGTTTTTATTCAAAAGGAGAAATAAAAACTTGGGTTTTATTTGAAAAATAAAAAAAGATAATATCCCTAGGATTTTATTCTAGCAAATAAAGAAGATTTGTGATAATGGAGAAAGAAATTATTTATGAAATATCTTTCATTAAAAAGAAGATCTGATGGAGTTATGGAAGAAGATTTTGAAAAGATGTTTGAGTAATGGGTTGTTGTGTATAAATAGGGTGCTAGTAGAACCAAACAGGATTATCGAGAGATGGGAGTTTTGTGAGAGCAGAATCACTATTTTATTCCTTTTCACCATTGTAAACACACCTTTTTGAGCAATGAAAAAAATCCTTTGAGTGTGTTTTCACCATGCGGAGCTAGAACCCATCACCGGGACGACGGAGGAAGATGTTTTTGCACCCATGTGGTAATTCTATTTAATTCCTTTATGACAATTTGCACTATTATAATTGATTTATGATTTTTCTTGATTATTTGTGAATTCGTTAGATGTCGCATGCTTAGTCTTAGGTACTTTAGATGCGTCATGCTTGTGAATTACATATAATTCTTTATAAAATCTACCTTGGCAAAGAATTAGAGTCGTTGTTTGTTATTTTATGAGCTTTAATTGTCCGGAATTAATAGATGAACCGCATGAATGTGAGAATTGGTGGAATCCCGAGTCCCAGTAACTCTCTTCATCTTGTGACATAAATTGTATATTTTCTCTATTTTTATTATTTTTCTTTATTAAATCCTAAAATCAATTTCAACAAGTCCGAGTGAACGACAACTCTACTTACCACTATCCTAAATTCGATTAATTTTTGGCGCCGCCGACGCGGACTTGTGTATAGATTTGTTTTTAGGTTTTATTTTTATTATTTTTGTTCTTTTTTTACGCCTTTTGGTATTTCTTGTTTGTTTTCAGATTTGGAACTAAGCTAAAGAAAAGAAAGGAAAACAAAAGCGAAGCCAAAGAAGGAAAGAAAAAGGAATCCAAAAGGAGTGAAGAAGAAGATTTTGTATATTATATTATTTTATTTTTTTTAAACAATTAAGGTTTTTATTTTTGGACTTTTTTTTTTTTCTTTGGGACATTGAACATTGGAATTTTTAAAACCCTAAAGAAGGGTTGGTTTAAATATAAACCGAAAAGGACGATAAAGAATCCAAGTTCGTACAACATAGGAGTTGTGGCCCGAAAAGGCAACGGACAAGGTTCGCGGGATTAATTAGGAGTCGCAGGGAGCTAAAACAAACGACGCGATGAATAACGACAAACAAAACAATCGGGAAGACATGAAACCTTTAAGAAGTGTCGCGAGAATGAATATTTTTAGAAATTCCCGAAAATAAAGGATAGCTTAGGTATTTTATAAAGGGCAAATGAGTTTGGTCTCATTGGAGAGAGAAAGTTTAAGAGCGCTTTAATTTCCAAGTGTAATTCTATTGTACTTTTCATGGAATCAATTAATAAATATTCTTTGATCACACATCTTTCAATGGATTAGTCAAGCAAGACTTGAGCCATGATTTCTTATGCGCTATTGGACGAGAAAATTGAAAGAATTTGGAAAACCAAGAATTCATTGAAAAAGAAAAATGGCTAGAAGAAGAAAACGCACAAGGGCAACCTTCAACGATTGTAAGAAGAAGTGGAGACTTGGCCGGAGAAAGGAGGAATGAAACAGAGAATCGGGCAAGGATGAATATGAGAAATGATGGAGAAAAATCAAAATCGACCGAGCATACTTGGAGGTCTGATTCTCAAGACGAGAGGGAAGAGGAGCAGCGATGGTGAACAATGGACAAGGAGGAGAGAGCAAGGGATGAATGGAGAAATGAATCCAGAAACGAAGAAATCGCAATAGCCAGTTAAAAGATTGAGACAAACAATACATGAAGAGAGACGACTAGAGTGCGAAAGACAGAATCATGAGAATTAGGGAAGAAACAAGGAGAGTTTTACCAACAAAAAGCACGATCCTCACCGAAAAATCTTCAAGATGAAATAGGGAAAATCAAGGCAACTCCAAGGGCCGAATGACCCACTGTCCGAAGGAATTCTAAAGAAGAATTGAGAAGAAACCGAGAGATCGAGGATGACATTGAAGGCACCACCAAGCACGGCTAGCTCGCGAGAAAAGGATAAGAGCGCCAAGAGATGTTTCAACCGGAGTTGAAAGGAGGGAACAAAATTTGGATGATTTTGTATGCATATATAACGTTGAGGAGAGAGGCACTAAAGAAAAAGAGGAATCAAATTTCGAGGCAAATGAACAAATCTTAAGATTTAATTTTTCTAGTTGGAAAGGAATCCCTTCACGAAAGGCAATCTACCCGGCCATATAAGATAAGAATCATGATGGTTCGCATCAAGCCTAATTTCATCACATCATTTAACCATTTACAAGCCACATTCTCTACATATTCTTCATTTTGAAGATGTATTTTGAAACAAAGAGTTGGCGAGAGCTTAAGGCAAATTACAATAAGATGGAGGACCATGTGTTGGCAGACGTGGTTGAGGAAAGATATCTCCCTTCTCTCGTTTGTGAATGCTCTCTTTTTATACATTCAAATTTTTAATCAAAAATACAATCACGGAACCAGGAGTTACAGAAGAATATATTGCCTTAGAAGAAAGACAGAATGAAATGGAATTCTTATCCAACCGAACACAAGCTCGAATGTCATTGTTGCCTTTCATAAACTAAAGAAAAAAGGGAGAAAGCGTTTGAATGATTTAACAAAGATGAATGAGTAAAAGAATGGGACGAACCTTTACATACACCCTAGAAAAATTGCAAGGATATCTAGGCTTGTCATATTGCGCAACTAAAACATCCGCAGAGAAAATACTTGGAAAATGATAAGGCTCAATGGGTCTTTACATGCAAGTTTTTTTGTCGCAATGAAAGGTAAGGGTGGGAAGACTAAAAAGAAGGATAAATAACAAGTTATGGGAATGGAAAAAGATGGAATAAATCTTCCGATGAAAGAGTTATACATCAATAATGTTAGCCAAAGAAGGAAAGAAAAGAGGAATCCAAAAGGAGTGAAGAAGAAGATTTTGTATATTATATTATTTTATTTTTTTTAGAAACTGTAATTAAGGTTTTTATTTTTGGTCTTTTTTTTTTTCTTTGGGACATTGAACATTGGACTTTATTTTTAAAACCCTAAAGAAGGGTTGGTTTAAATATAAATGGATGGAGGTCGGACAGGGAAGGACGATTTAATCAAGAAAAGGTGTTCTCGAGTACATGACATAGGAGTTGTGGCCCGAGTCGAAATATTGATTCTCGACATCAACGGTTCATCCCCCGCGGAAAATATTCGGAGGTAAGAATTCTAAACACCGGACAAGGTTCAATCCCACAGGGGAGCGCAGTGAGCGGTTTACTAGATGATTTTGTATGCATATATGTTGAGGACCCACTATGAAATCGGATTTAATTTTCTTTAGTAAAGGGAAAGGAATCAATTAATAAATATTCTTGATCACACATCTTCCATATAAGATAAGGGTTCGGATTTCATCACCGTTCTTGCCCGCCTTAGGAACACGTAACCTACGCGAACCTAAGCCTTGAAATTTGGACTAGAACGAGACCGATAGGGTAACGAGCTTAATAGGAAAGTCATTCGAAAAATATTGGTTACTCTTTTAAGCATACTTCAAGTTCATGATGGTTTCGTGAGTTGAATGCGTGACTCGCGCCGCCTTGTAATGCGGTGAGGCCTTGGGTATCAAAGCTCCACGCAGCTTCTCTCGCCTCTATTCAACTTACTTAAACTCGGATTGATTCCAGAGGGGTTTGCTCAGATTGTAACGAATTCCCTTTCGAAGGATTAGAAGCTGGTCTAGAAACAATCTAAGTGGAGCCATCATGCTTTTTGTTTGCTAGAAATCAGTAGGTTTGTTGTGGTCGAGTCAGCCTTGTTTGTGCTCTTGCAGTTAGGATGTCAAACTGGTATTATAATAACCATCACAATGAATATGAATATCCAATTGAACAATATGGACATCACTCTTTTTATGACCAGAGTGTGAATAGTGGTTGGGAACGCCAACCTTTTGAAGTTTATGGCTCATACCATGGTGAGCCCAATTACTATTCACATGAATACCGGTCATACGAGCAAAATTCCTATAATTCCTCTTCTCTAGATGAAGCACGTAAGATACTTGAGTCAACGTGTAAGTTAACTGAGTCAACACGTGAGTTTGCCGAGACAACACGTAGGTTAGAGTTAGAGACGGAAGAAAGAATTGCTCGAATTACTCTTGATTGCCAATACATTCTTTCCAATATCACCCGTGAAAATGAGAAGAATTTTTATAATCAGGATGACGAGGTTAGATTTGGTAACACTAATTTAGATGAGGTTCAACCATTTTCATTTTCATGTTATGATTATGATGAGGATAGTGTTGATGAAGAATTTAAAATATGTAGGCATAGTGATCAGGAATTTGTTACTCCGATTGAACTTTATAATGATAGTACTATTTCTGGTTCAAATCCCAATAATTTTAATGATTATTCACCTATTCGAAAGGATGAGGATTTGACTAGAGATACCCCCGTTTTAGACTATGTAGTATTTCCTTTTGATTACGAAGCCAATGATGGTTTAGAGGAACGAGTATATTTTGAGTCTAGCGATTTAGAAACAATAGACTTAGAAAAAGAAAATGAACTCATAGAGATGAGTGGGTATGTACCGACTTAGAAGAATCAATTGACCATTTTCAGGAATCAGATGACCTTGAAATTAGGAAAGTTGTGACTAGTTTTTTTAGAGACACTGAAAACTCTAAGTTTGGGGGTGATTATCATTCTCCACGTGCCTTAACTCTTAGAAAGGTCCATAACTTGGGACTTGACATATGTGCCTCAACCATTTTAAAAGATTATCTTCATACACTTTTTCCTGAACCTGGTTGTGTCCATAAAGAAGTTCAGTTGTTAAGAACCCATCCTCTGGTTGATGTAGTTAACCCATGCTATGATACCACGATTGATTTTGTTTTCCCACCAAATATTTTTCAACCAATTGTGGGAACGTATAAGTTTCAGATGTGTCAAATATTAAGTTTTAAGACTAAACCTAATTACTTTAGGAGATTAGGGTTGACACATTTGATTAAGAATGACCACCACTGTGGTGAACTGTGTGAGTCAAGTCTGATTGACTTAGAGGATCCCCAAATTATTCAGCATTGTTATGTGCTTCTAAGTTCTTAATTGAGTATTTCCAGGACTCTACAACCCGATCTTAAGAATCCTTCTTTTGAGAAAGTCCAGCCCATGAAAACATTTTATTTAGACCCTTTTATAGAGCTCGAACCCGAACCACAACTAGATGTAGTTGTCTTAAACAAAACAATATATAAGGGTGTTTGGATATCTTCCCGGTCTCGTGGCGTTTCCTCTTCTTGTGGTTAGCACTTTTTGATCCGGATGACCCGCAGCTTATTCCTACGCCGCTTATATGATTCTTCGAGGTGACTAATCTCTTCCATTGTCCGGTCAAGACTTTAAACTTAGCACTTCTTGGGAGGTAACCCAATATTCTTGCGACACGGTAATATCTTTCCTTATGTCTTTTGCTTCAAATGGTAACAGTTTCTCCTTGTTCATGTTTTTAATTTCATCTTTAGAATATTGAGGACAATGTTAGATTTAAGTTTGGGGTTATGGGAGAAACTTTTTAGTTGCAATAAATAAACTCCAGAGCCTAGAAATTTATGCTTATTAAGGATAGCACTAACCAATCTAAGTGGATGGAAGCATCTTGATTATAGGAGTTGAGGAACCAATCTGATTAGATGGAAACATCTAGAAGAGTCTATTCATAAAAGCAAATAGCTCAGGTGTTAGAAAAGAAAACATGGTAGTTTCGCCATATCCTCGTGATGGAAACATCGAAAGAATCCTGATCACTTCTTTTTCTTTTTCTTTTTACCATTGATAGGGTGAAATAGAGTGACTGAGATAAAAAATAAAAAAAAAATAAAAAAATTGAATTGAGACCAAACCATTAGACCAACCGGAATAAATTCAATAAAGTCGACCACTAGTACCCTTGTATATGCCAGCTGAGTTGACCTAGAGTTAGGATTATCGACCACTTTGGTTCCCTTGTATATGCCAGTTGTGTTGATATTAGTCCAGACCAAGTATCTCACCATTAGGATGGGTTCACCTTAGTCAACATCATCTACGTTTTTCTCTAAATCCATCTTCTTAATCTATCCATGTGATTGGTTGACTCCGGTTTATGATGTCCAGAAACTATCTGAGTAGAGCTCTGTCACTTTATATGAATTTTAGTATGCTTGAGTGCAAACTCATGTACAGCAATTGGAATTTCGCATCAGGGTACTTCCTCCTATAGTCAATGATTGTATGCCAACTAAGGAGATTCTTTAGTGCCTTCCAAGGTTCTGTGTAGATAGGTAGGGTCTGGAGTAAAGGTTTTGTGGGTACACCTCTGGTAAACCCCCCGGAGACAACACTCCGCCACTAGGGCCACCTAGGGGTTCAAATGATTTTTATTTTCTCGAATAAATTTGCTCGAGGACTAGCAAATAATAAGTTTGGGGGTATTTGATAGACACATTTTTGTGTCTAATTTGATCTCAATACTATATATTGTTGGCACTCGATTTTTTACTAATTTTGGTGTTTTGTGTGTTTGTAGGTATTTTTGAGCAATAAATATTTTTGGGAAATTCGGCTCGAAAAGTTGATAAAGGCACCCTGGAGGACATTTGCTAAACGGGCCCCTGCTTTGGATAAGGGGCACCTCATTTACTAAGGGGCACCTTCTTTACCATTTGCACCCCAGACAAAGAATCGCTAACCGCACCCCATCACTGGTTAAGAGGCACCCTCTCCTTCTTCATTTTGAAACAGATTCACGGAATTTATGAGAGATTTTAAAGATTTAAGGCAAAGATATATCTTCTTGACTATTATACAGGAAGTTTCCATATCTTGAAGTTAAAAGAGATAATATATGTTGGTTTTTATTCAAAAGGAGAAAGAAAATCTTGGGTTTTATTTAAAAAATAAAAAAAGATAATATCCCTAGGATTTTATTCTAGCAAATAAAGAAGATTTGTGAAAATGGAGAAAGAAATTATTCATGAAATATCTTTCATTAAAAAGAAGATCTGATGGAGTTATGGAAGAAGATTTTGAAAAGATGTTTGAGTAATGGGTTGTTGTGTATAAATAGGGTGCTAGTAGAACCAAACAGGATTATCGAGAGATGGGAGTTTTGTGAGAGCAGAATCACTGTTTTATTCCTTTTCACCATTGTAAACACACCTTTTTGAGCAATGAAAAAATCCTTTGAGTGTGTTTTCACCATGCGGAGCTAGAACCCATCACTGGGACGACGGAGGAAGCTGTTTTGCACCCATGTGGTAATTCTATTTAATTCCTTTATGACTATTTGCACTATTATAATTGATTTATGATTTTTCTTGATTATTTGTGAATTCGTTAGATGTCGCATGCTTAGTCTTAGGTACTTTAGATGCGTCATGCTTGTGAATTACATATAATTCTTTATAAAATCTACCTTGGCAAAGAATTAGAGTCGTTGTTTGTTATTTTATGAGCTTTAATTGTCCGGAATTAATAGATGAACCGCATGAATGTGAGAATTGGTGGAATCCCGAGTCCCAGAGAACTCTCTTCATCTTGTGACATAAATTGTATATTTTCTCTATTTTTATTATTTTTCTTTATTAAATCCTAAAATCAATTTCAACAAGTCCGAGTGAACGACAACTCTACTTACCACTATCCTAAACTGCAGACTAACGGTCAAAGGGGTCAAAGGAAGAGAATTCAGCTTTTGGGTGAGCTGATCTGACTTGACTGAATGGCCTGATTACTGGGTTACGTTTCCTGAGCCACTGAGTCGACTCGTATGAATGGATGCCGGCCGAGTGTCGGCTGTTTCTCCGACGTTCCCAGGCCAAATTCAGACCTATTTTTCTCTTCAATGTACAAAGCCTAGCATACATCTATGTAGCTTCATCTGCAGCATTTTATTCACATCATCAACAATAACAGCAGCTCTAAACCTCCATTTTCTTCTTTAATTTCAGATCTATCTCCACTTCCCTGCTTAACTCCTGCTACTATTATCATCTCTGCAATCAACCACCTACTCTGTCTCCCTGAGTTCAAACTAAAACCCATTTTTCTTATCACGGAAACAACAACAGAGTTTCCCAATCTTCTGCCGTTCTTCTGAAGCTCTTATTCAACAGCACCATCAAACCCCTCTTCTTTCTATCGATTGCCACAGACAACAGCAGATCTCAGACCACCAGATTCAACATCCTCCATTATTCACAGATCAAACCCATCTTTAATTCCTCACAGACTCGAGATTCATCCACAGAGACAGTCCCCAGTTCCCTTTCTTCACAAACCCATTTGATCTCTTCTCCCATTACAATAATTGATGGCAGCAACATCTCGTCAAGAACTGAACTCGAAATCCCAACAACAGATTCGATCTTCAATCTCTGTAATCGACATCAGCATCTCAAATCCATGTTCTTCTCAGCTTCAAAACATCAGCAAACCCCATTCTGTAGTGCGAACAACAGTTCACGTCTGCTTCAACTGATTTCACAAATACCAACTCCATTTTCTCTACTCGATCTCAATCAACAGTTCATCTATTCAAACCCTAGATCTGAAATTCCCTTAAATTCATCTTCATCAGCAGCTCTCTTCTCTGCCTATTTCTTTTTCGAGTTCGTCTCTCAGCTAATGGTTGCGCCTCACTTTCAGGCAAATGGAAATGATAATGATTGAGAAATAAATTCTCAATCTAGGGTTATAGAAGTAGGTTATATTCGATGCCCGGTCACCTTGACAAGGGCTAACCAGATAACAGCCCCCTAACCTTTGCTGGCTGTCTTATAATACATCTCCAAAAAAGAGTTGCCCCTTAACCTTGGGTCGCCTCCCGATAGTGTTCCATCTAAAATTACAACTGTGCCCTTCTTGCTCAAATTCGGTGTTTTCTTCTACTTTTCCTCTGTGCGATTACCTAATAACACGCGTAAAGTACATAATTTACAGAAAACATAGCAGAGAAAGCATAAACAATAGATAGTAAATAAGGTATATTCTACACCTATCATCCCTCCAACCACTCGTATGAATCAGCTTCTTTTCCATTTTCAACGTCAAAACTATCAGAAATTGTTTTGCCTTTGATTTTTTTTTTTTGGTTTGTAATTATGAGTTTTTTTAAACCAATTTGTGACTCAACGACATGAACTTTTCTAGGTATTTTCCATTTACTAATGGCAACATTTCGAACTGCGAATGTGTTATTCACCCAGTTTTTTTCAAACTTAACTGTGTGATTCTTGAGTCATTTTTCCTTTTAAGAAAAATGATCATATGGTGTGATTCTTGAATTCCTAGGTAATATATAGTATTCTACTCTAACATCATATTGTTGCCATTGTTTGGAAACACTATTGTTTGGATCATATCGTTTTCCCTGTACTTGTATGCTTTGAATAAACTTAGAGAAATGGCAGAGGAAAGATAAGATTCAAATTAACCAGAGAGAACAGAGATGAATCTCTTATATACAAACACAATAGACTCTCTGTGTCAGTTACAGACAAGTTGTCATAACAACACATAACTGTACGGATAAATTACTTTAAAAGCACACATATAAAGACTGGGGGCAGACATAAACAGACACAACTGTTACAATTGATACAATCATATGGGATGAACTGTTATAGTCGACACAGACAGTTTACAATCCCCCCTCAAGTTGAACTGGTGCAAGCACCTTCAACTTGTCACGTAAAAACTCAAAACGAGATGCACTCAAACTCTTAGTAAAGACATATGCAACCAAAGCGTTAGTGGATACATAGTATATACGCAAAGTGCTAGATTGAACCAGCTCCCCGATGAAATGAAAATCCAAAAAAACATGTTTAATTATGTTGTGCAGGACCAGATTGGATGCCAGAGAAATAAATATTTTATTATTACAGCCAATAGAAGGAGTAGCAGACTGAAAAACATGAAGGTATTTGAGAATATGGCAAACCCAGAGCACCTCAGTATCCGTGTGAGAAAGAGATCAATACTCTTCTTCATTGGAGATTTTAGCAATTGTTGGCTGCTTCTTGGATGACCAAGAAATGAGAGACGAACCAAAAAAAGACACAATAACCACTAGTATATATCCTATCATATGGATTGCCAGCCCAGTCTGAATCGAAGAATGAAAAAAGAGTTGTGAACCCCTTTTGTAAAAAAATCCCATGATCAATAGTTTGCTCCAAATATCTGAGAATTCTCTTTGTTGCAACTAGATGGACATCTGTAGGATGCCTCATATGCTAACACACCTGATTTACAACATAACATATTTCTGGTCTTATCCAGGTAATATATTGGAGTGCTCCCACAAGTGATATATAATCTGTAGGATCAATTAGTGGTGTAACTTCGTGCTTACTCATTTTAGTGTCAGCAATAATAGGAGTGTTGCAAGGTTTACAGGTGATCATGTTCTTTAAGAGATCAAGGATATAGTTTGTTTGAGACAGATGCATAGTAGTATCATTTTTCTTAACCTCAAGCCCTAGAAAGTAGTGAATTGATCCTAAATCCTTTACTGGAAAAGACAGACCAAGCTGAGTAATTACTTTGTCATAGAACTCAGTTGAGGACACAGAGATAAGAATGTCATCCACATACACTAGAACATAGAAAATGATACTTGCACTTTGTATATGAATGAAGAAGTATCAGCATGAGAAGAACTAAAACCAATTACAATAAGAGAATCCATCAACTTCTCATACCAATCCCTTGGGGCTTGTTTCAATCCAAATATGGATTTGTGTAGTTTAATTTACACACAAAACATCTTCTTGAAGATCACCATGAATAAAATCACTGTTAATGTCAAGTTGTTTCACTGGCCAATGGATAGACACATTTTTGTGTCTGATTTGTCATCGATGTATGCATTGTTAGAACTCGATTTTTGTACTAATATTGTGTTTTTATGTATTTGTAGGTAGTTTTGGGAAATAAACGTTTTCGGAAAAATTCGGCTCGAAAAGTAAAGGCATCCCGGAGGACATTTGCTAAACGGACACCTGCTTTGGATAAGGGGCACCTCATTTACTAAGGGACACCTTCTTTACTATTTCCACCCCAGGACAGCAACTGCTAGCCGCACCTCATCACTGGTTAAGGGGCAACCATCTTCCTCTCCGTTTGAATTAAAAAAAAAAAAAATGACGGGAAAATGTTGCAGCACACGGGAAAATTTAGGGTTCGAGTTTTGATCGTGTTATAGAGAGACTCAACGGCTGAAACTCTCTGTGACGAGTTTATGTGGCTTAACATGCGTGGTATGATCTTCAGAATCAACTGGGTTTGGCTGGAAAATCGTGTGGAAGCAAAACAAGGCAACACAGCTTTTAAAACTCGATTATACCTGTTTTGGATTTGGAGGATTTCTAAGAAGATTCAAGTGCTACAATAGATTGGATTGGGCCTGTTTCAGCTAAACAGGACCGGTAAATATATCAAATTCGAAGAAATTGGGCTGGAGAAACGTATTTGAGTAAAACAGAGCATTGTTTATTCTCGGGATATTCTGTGTAGGATTGGCGTTTGTTTACGGCGTGTTCAATGCAATCGAGACGTGTACACAACTTGCTAATGCGTGATTGAATGATTATTGACGATACAGCACAAACGCATGCAAGATAGGAAAAAAAATATCCCGAGATTATTTTCCTTTACTTCCGAGTTATGGAGAGATTATATGGAGTAATGATGAGTTATTCGTGTCCCTGTTGAGTATAAATATGATGCTGGTGTAGCAGAGAAGGGGGATGGAGTGATAGGGGTTAGAACAGAGAGTTGAGGAGGAGAGTTTTGGACAGTTTAGAGCAACAAAAGAGAGGTTTGATCGAGTTGCAGAGAATATTTTTCTGCTGCTGCTGTGAAGAACACGAAGAACATAAGACGCCAAGAGACAGTCGTTCATGCTACAGGTGACAACGACAAATTTCTGGGTCGTATTGTTCTGATGTCAGTGACGCATATTAGTTATCGTTCTTTGTAACAGTGTTTTGCAATAATTATAAGCGTTGCAAACACTCGGTCTTAACCATTTTCTCTATATATCATCTTTGTAAACAATTTTTGAGCATGAATCGATATTTTGAGCAAGTTTACATAATGATGGGCTAAACCCAATCCTTGGGGCGATGGAGGAAGCTATCTTGCCAATGAAAAAGTGGTAATTCTTAATTATTTAATTTGTGCAATTTTTAATTATGGTTATTTGCCTAGATTGAAAATAGATTTTATGATTTTTGTTAAACAATTGTATTTTCTATTGATGAAATATGCTTAGCCTAGGGTTTTGATATCCCATGCTTTGGATTAACATTTGTTGTTTCTAAAAAATCTACTTTGGCAATAGTTGAGAATCAAATTGAACGTGTGAAATTGCATGATTGTAATTAGTATCACTTTGGAATTGGTAAATAGCGGAATCCTAGCCCCAGTCTATCCATAATTCTCACTACACTTTTTAATTTTGAGTTTGTTATATTTTTTCTTTAAAATTAAGTCTAAAAATCTCTTGAACAAATCACATTACTATAACATCATTGAAAAAATATCATCAATTTTTGGCGCCGCCGACACGGACTTGTCTTTAGGCTAGAGTTTTTAGAATTATTTTTTAGGTTTTTGTTTTTATTTTATTTTTTCTACTTTACGTTTTTGGGTTTTTGTCTTTGCATTATAGATTTTGGAATTTGGAGCAAAAGAAAATTTTGCCAAAGATTTTGGCGAATACTTAAAAGATTTGGAGTCAAAGATAAAGCGAAAAGAGCGAGAAAAAGAAAAGAAAAGAAGAGGGTTTATTTTATTTAGATTGTATTAGGATATCTTATATTCTTGTAATTTTCTTTTTCTTTTGCACTTTATTTTTGGACTTTGGACTTTAAACTTTGGGACATTATATTTATTTTTTTCTATCTTTTAAACCCTACGGAAGGGTAGTATTAAATATAAACTGTTTGCAGAGAAGGACGGCGATTACGATATCGCCTCGGCCCCTAGGGTTCATACATGACATAGGAGTCGTGGCCCAAGTCGAATACAACGGTTCATCCCCCGTCTGGTACGTGAGGTAAGTTTGTCGAAACACTCGCGAATCCCCTGTCAGCGAGTTACTGTATTCCTTCGTTTGCATATATGTCGAGGAATTGAATACGACTGCTTTAATTTCCTAGTAAAGGGCAAGGCCTGGACATACAAGATAAGGGTTCGGATTTCATCACCGTTCTCTTCTTTCCCGCCTTAGGAAAACGATACCAAACGCGAACCCAAGCTTAAAATACTGACTAAAACGAGACCGATAGGGTAACGAGCTTAATAGGAAAGTCATTCGAAAAATATTGGTTACTCTTTTAAGCATACTTCGAAGTTCATGACGGTTTCTTTAAGTTGAATGCGCCACCTTGTAATGCCGGTGAGGCCTTGGGTATTAAAGCTCCATCGAGCTTCCCTCGTCTCTATTTAGCTTACTTTAACTCAGATTGATTCCGGGGGTGCAGCAGAAATTATAACGAATTCCCTTTCGAAGGATTAGAAGCTGGTCTAGAAACAATCTAAGTGGAGTCATCATGCTTTTTGTTTGCTAGAAATCAGTAGGTTTGTTGTGGTCGAGTCAGCCTTGTTTGTGCTTGTGTAGAATTCCCTTGCAGATAGGATGTCAAACTGGTATTATAATAGCCATAACAATGAATATGAATATCCAATCAACAATATGGACATCACTCTTTTTATGACCAGAGTGTGAATAGTGGTTGGGAACGCCAACCTTTTGAAGGTTATGGGTCATACCATGGTGAGCCCAATTACTATCCACACGTGCATCAGTCTTACGAGCAAGAAGATTATAATACTAGTTCTTCATATTTAGAGGATGCAATCAAACTATTGAAAACTAGTCCCTATTATGATCCTTCTGAACATGTTCTTCCTTTAGAAGAGTCTCTCAAACAACTAACTGAGAATACAAATAGGTTTGTGTTAGAAATGGATAAACAAAATGCACCTATGAGTGAACCTTCTATACACGATACCATAAGGAAGTCATGTGAGTCGAGTCACGATACCATAAGGAAGTCATGTGAGTCGATTCAAAAGCTTTTGTTAGAGGCCCAGAACAGAACTGCTCGAAATAATCTTGGTGTTCCTAATAGTACCCTTGAAAATGAGGATAGTTATTTGAATAATCAAGATGACGATGTTAGAATTGATAACACTACTTGTTTAGATGAGGTTCGACCATTTTCATGTTATCATGATGTGGATAGTGTTGATGAAGAATCTGAAGTTTTTAGGCATAGTTATCAGGAATTTGTTTCTCCAATTGAGCTTTATAATGATAGTAATATTTCTGGTTTAAATCCAAATAATTTTAATAATTATTCACCTATTCAAAAGGATGAGGATTTTACTAGAAATACCCTCGTTTTAGACGATGTAGTATTTCCTTTTTACGAAGCCGATGATAGTTTTGAGGAACGAGTTTATTCTGAGAATATTGTTTTAGAGTCTAGCGATTTAGAAACATTAGACTTAGAAAAAGAAAATGAACTTATACATATGAGTGAGGATGAACCTGACTTAGAAGAATCAATTGACCATTTTCAGGAATCAGATGACCTTGAAATTAGGGAAGTTGTTACTAGTCTTTCTAGAGACACTGAAAACTCTAAGTTTGGGGGTGATTATCATTCTCCATGTGCTTTAACTCTTAGAAAGGTCCCTAACTTGGGACTTGACATATGTGCCTCAACCATTCTAAAAGATTATCTTCATACACTTTTTCGTGAACCTAGTTGTGTCCATAAAGAAGTTCGGTTGTTAGAAACCCATCCTCTTGTTGATGTGGTTAACCCAGGCTATGATACCACGATTGACTTTGTTTTCCTACTAAAAACCTTCCTTCCAATTGTGGGAACATATAAGTTTCAGATGTGTCAATTATTAAGTTTTGAGACTAAACCTAATTACTTTAGGAGATTAGGGTCGACACATTTGCTTAAGAATGACCACTACTGTGGTCAACTGTGTGAGTCAAGTCTGATTGACTTAGAGGATCCCCAGTTATTCAGGTTATTGTTATGTGCTTCTAAGTTCTTAATTGAGTATTTTCAGACTCTAGAACCTGATCTTCAGGATAATGCCTTTGAGGAAATCCAGCCGATGAAAACTTTTTATCTAGACCCTTTTATAGAGCCTGAACCCGAACCACAACTAGATGTAGTTGTCTTAAACAAAAAAATAGATAAGGGTGTGTTGGATATCTTCCTGGTCTGTTGCAGTTTCCTCTTCTTGTGGTTAGCACTTTTTGATCCAGATGACCCGCAGTTATTCCGGCTGCTGCTATATGATTCTTCGAGGTGACTAATCTCTTCCATTGTTTAGATGAAGACTTTAAACTTAGCACTTCTTGGGAGGTAACCCAATATTCATGCGACACAGTAATATCTTTCCTTATCTCTTTTGCTTCAAATGGTAACAGTTTCTCCTTGTTCATGTTTTTAATTTCATCTTTAGAACATTGAGGACAATGTTAGATTTAAGTTTGGGGGTATGGGAGAAACTTTTAGTTGCAATAAATAAACTCCAGAGCCTAGAAATTTATGCTTATTAAGGATGGCACTAACTAATCTAAGTGGATGGAAGCATCTTGGTTGTAGGAGTTGAGGAACCAATCTGATTAGATGGAAACATCTAAAGAGTCTATTCATAAAAGCACGAGCTCGGTGTTAGAGAAAAAAAAACATGGTAGTTTTGCCATATCTCGTTGAATCCTTTTCACTTCTTTTTTTATTTTTTATTTTTAAATATGTTTCTAAGTGATTTGGTGGGGCCCACTAATCAATTTGTTACCATTGCTAGGGTGAAATAGAGTGATTGAGATACCGAAAAAAAAAAATTGAGACCAGACCATCAGACCAACCGGAATAAATTCAATAAAGTCGACCACTGGTGCCCTTGTATATGCCAGTTGTGTTTACCTAGAGTTAGGATTATCGACCGCTGGTTCCCTTGTATTTGCCAGCTGTGTTGATATTAGTCATACCGGTATCTCAGTCCATTAGGATAGGTTCACCTTGGCAGAGGCCTTCAGACAGATATGGGAAACACCGTTCACCTTAGTCCACATCAAAACCATCTATGTTTTTCTCTACATCCACCTTCTTAATCTTTCCATGTGATTGGTCGACTCCGGTTAAGATGTCCAGAAACTATCTGAGTAGAGCTCTGTCACTTATATATGAATTTTAGTATGCTTGAGTGCAAACTCGTGTACATCAATTGGAATTTCGCGTCAGGGTAGTTCCTCCTATAGTCAATATTGTATGCCAACCAAGGAGATTCTTTAGTGCCTTCCAAGGTTCTGCGTAGATAACTAGGGTCTGGAGTAAAGGTTTTGTGGGTACACCTCTGGTAAACCCTCCCGAGACTACAACTCGGTCACTAGGGCCACCTAGTGAGTTATGATTTTATTTTCTAGAATAAATTTGCTCGAGGACTAGCAAATAATAAGTTTGGGGCTATTTTGATAGACATATTTATATTTCTTATTTGTCCTCGATGTATGTATTGTTATAACTCGATTTTTGTACTAATATTGTGTTTTTATGTATTTGTAGGTATTTTTGGGCAATAAACGTTTTCGGAAACATTCGGCTCGAAAAGTTGTTAAAGGCATCCCGAAGGACATTTGCTAAACGGACGCCTGCTTTGGATAAGGGGCACCTTATTTACTATTTCCACCCCAGGAGATCAACTGCTAGCCGCACCTCATCACTGGTTAAGGGGCAACCATGTTCCTCTCCGTTTGAATTAAAAAAAAAAAATTTGGCGGGAAAATGTTGCAGCACACGGGAAGATTTAGGGTTCGAGTTTTGATCGTGTTATAGAGGGACTCAACGGGTGAAACTCTCTGTGACTAGTTTATGTGGCTTAACAGGCGTGGTATGATCTTCAGAATCAACTGGGTTTGGCTGGAAAATCGTGTGGAAGTGAAACTGGGCAGCGCATCTTTTAAAATCCAATTATCCCTGTTTTGGATTTGGAGGATTTCTAAGAAGATTCAAGTGCTACAATAGATTGGATTGGATCTGTTTCAGCTAAACAGGACCGGTAAATACATCAAATTCGGAGAAATTGGGCTGGAGAAACGTATTTGAGTAAAACAGAGCATTGTTTATTCTCGGGATACTCTGTGTAGGATTGGCGTTTGTTTACAGCGTGTTCAATGCAATCTGAGACGTGTACACAACTTGATAATGCGTGATTGAATGATTATTGACAGCTACAGGCACATACGCAGGCAAGATAGGAAAGACAATATCCCGAGATTATTTTCCTTTACTTCCGAGTTATGGAGAGATTATATGGAGTAATGATGAGTTATTCGTGTCCCTGTTGAGTATAAATATGATGCTAGTGTAGCAGAGAAGGGGGATGGAGTGATAGAGGTTAGAACAGAGAGTTGAGGAGGAGAGTTTTGGACAGTTTAGAGCAACAAAAGAGAGTTTTGATCGAGTTGCAGAGAATATTTTTCTGCTGCTGCTGTGAAGAACACAAATACAATAAGACGCCAAGAGACAGTCGTTCATGCTACAGTGACAACGACAAATTTTTGGGGTCGTATTGCTACAATGTCAGTGACGCATATTAGTTATCGTTCTTTGTAACAGTGTTTTGCAACAATTATAAGCGTTGCAAACACTCGGTTTTAACAATTTTCTCTATATATCATCTTTGTAAACAATTTTTGAGCATGAATCGATATTTTGAGCAAGTTTACATAATGATGGGCTAAACCCAATCCTGGGGCGATGGAGGAAGCTATCTTGCCAATGAAAAAGTAGTAATTCTTAATTATTTAATTTGTGTAATTTTTAATTATGGTTATTTGCCTAGATTGAAAATAGATTTTATGATTTTTGTTAAACAATTGTATTTTCTATTGATGGAATATGCTTAGCCTAGGGTTTTGATATCCCATGCTTTGGATTAACATTTGTTGTTTCTAAAAAATCTACTTTTGCAATAGTTGAGAATCAAATTGAACGTGTGAAATTGCATGATTGTAATTAGTATCACTTTGGAATTGGTAAATAGCGGAATCCTAGCCCCAGTCTCTCCATAATTCTCACGACACTTTTTAATTTTGAGTTTGTTATATTTTTGCTTTAAAATTAAGTCTAAAAATCTGCTTTCACAAGTCTTGAACGAATCATATTACTACAACATCATTGAAAAAATATCATCACCAATCATTTTGAACAGCAACAGAGAGCACAAGTCTAATAGTTGTTAGTTTTGCAACTGGACTGAATCTTTCTGCATAATCCAAGCCTTCTTGTTGATGGTAACCTTTAGTAACTAATTTGTACTTAAATCTTTCCACAATGCCATCTGGACTATGTTTAACTTTAAATACCCATTTACATCCAACCAAGTTATGTCTTTTAGATGGATCAATTAGTGTCCATGTGCCAGCAATTTTTAAAGTTGTATTCTCTTGAACCACAGATTAAACCATTTTGGACTCTTTAGGGCTTTCTTGTAAGAAGTAGGAATAGGCTCATAGAGTTGAGATATCATAGCAATAGATAAAGGGTATCTAGTTGAAAAAAAACTTTAGTCATGAAAATTCCACTTTTACCTCTGGTCTGCATATTGTGAGTTTGCACAATTGACTGGAGAGAAGAAGCAGAGGAATCAACAAAAGTAGTTGACACAATTGGGGAGGGATCAACTTTTGGAGTTGACACAATTGGATATAGAGAAGCAGTAGAGGAATCAACAGTAGTAGTTGACACAATTGCAGAGGGATCAACTGTAGGAGTTGACACAATATCCTGTGACTCAGTTGATGTAGTTGTTGGAGCAGAAGACTGAAGTTTTTTATCTTGATAATAATGAGACTGTTGAGAATCAATCTTAGAAGTGTTGAATAATTTGCAGGAAAGAGTAGGAAAATGTTTTTTATCTTGATAATAATGTATATTCAATGCAAACAAACATGGATGCAGTGTGGAAACAATCAAAATTTCATAAATAACAAGTATACTCCAAATATGGTGGCGGCTATGGTCATAGGTAAATATGGGCGAGGAGGAAAAGTTCAAAATAAATTCAATAACCTTCATAAGTGAGGAGTCGTATGCTGAAGAAACTACACCAATCATGATAGGCATGGCAAACCATTGTCACAAATGACCCTCCTCCAGATGGAAAGTATGTTGTTATTCTCCCTACTCAAAATAAATTAAGAATGGATTATCTCCAAGAAAAAGTATTCAAAATTCTGGTGCCACATTTTAAGCTATCAAACCAAAGAAACAAAACATAAAAAAGAAAAACTCATTCACATTATTCCCCAATGAAGGAGGTTCAGAGATGGTATAATGGTTCCTAAGCTACTCAAACAAATTCTCATGAATGTTTCCTTGACTAAAGCATTTAGTAGCATTTTTTACAGTAAGCACAGTGAGAATATTACAACGAAAACTGTGAGAGATATACACGATAAGAAGATTACCTCCATCTTTAATCCTAGGATCATTTTCAGTAATTGAGCTTCATCATTTTGCGACATTCGTCCAATATTTGGATCTTGTAATCAAGTAATTTGTATTACCCTAGAATCCGCAACCAATTTAAGAAGTAACTCTTGAAACACTTCGAATATGATGGAGAATTAAAAAAAAAAAACTACAAAAAATCTGTACATACTTACTTCCATTGTTAACATAACTCTAATATATGCTCTGAACTCAAGTCTAAGCCAATGAAGAATTGAAAATAAAAATCTATATCATAAACAACAAAAATAAAAAATAATAAAAAAGAACCAAATCTTTCATGGAACATTTAAACAAACACTTTGGAAGCAACTGAGTAAACTCAAAACGTAAACCTAAGAAATGAGAAAACTTAAATTCTAATAAAAAGTTTCCTAAGTAACAAAAACTGATTATCTTCTGATATTTCCATGTCGCTTTAAGTGCTATTATTACAGGATTATGCCTATACTGCTTCTTCTGAGTTGCCTGCAACAAAACAACATCAAACAAATCTTTACTACTATAATTGTAGTAGCAGGAAATCCCACACTACACCCCTCACTATATTTTGTAGATCTAAATCTTATTAATGATATGAATTTCAAATATAAGTGCTAGAAATTTAAATAGACACATAAGATTTTTTACGTGGTTCGATCAATATGATCTACATCCACGATTCTTCACTATGATTGTTGAGGTTACATTGGTATTACATTTACAATCTCCATTAATGGATATTTTCTAGAGCTCTAGATCTAATTATTTGGGGAAGAAGATGATAAAGAAAATAAATCTCTCTCTAAAAATATCTCTCTCCTCCTAAAAGTGTCCTCCTCAAAATTATTCCCTTCTTTCTCTCTCCTGTTCTCCTCTTTATATAGGTGCTTACATAATGGATGACAGCTCACATACAGCTCATACTCTCGAGAGCTCTTTAATAACTTCGCAGGCTCTCGCTACCTTCTCGCGAGACATTCTCTCGAGCCCTTTAATAATTTCGCAGGCTCTCGCTACCTTCTCTCGAGACATTCTCTCGAGTCTTGCTACCTTCTCTCAAGACACTCTCTCGAGTCTTGCTACCTTCTCTCGAGACACTCTTCATACCTTTTCTCGTATTTCTGCTGGTGTCGTCTGTTACGTTATTTTTGATGTTAGTCTGCGACGGTTTCGTGATGTTGCTAATGACAATATCGCGAGTACGTTGTTGTTGCGATATTCGATCCTACATCTTGCCTCTTTTTTTCTTGAATATTGCTTGAAGAGCGATCTTTAAGAAAAAAATGCATTGTTGTAGTATCTTTGATATTTGTTCTTTGAAGGAACGAGCGAAAGAATCTTTGGACTTGAAAAGTACGTACTTGCCTCTATTCTTTTGCGAAGCTCGAAGCTTTGCGAAGTGAATAAGAAGTATCATCTCTTGAAGTATGCGAAGTATGAAGTATCCTTGAAGAAGTATAAGAAGTACTCGATCCTCGAAATATATAAGAAGTATGAAGTATCCTTTGAGAAGTATAAGAAGTACTTAATCCTCGAAATATATAAGAAGTATTGCGAATCCATTATGCGAAACTCTCGCTCCATGTTCTTTGCCTCATGCTATGCTCTATTCTTTTGCGAAGTTCCGAAACTTTGCGAAGTGAATAAGAAGTATTAATCCTTGAAGTATAAGAAGTATTGCCTCTGTTCATGCGAAGTTATTATTCCATTTTTGGTGAGGATTCTTGTTGTTCATTGGTGAATATCTTCTTTGGAAGTGATTCTTGCCGAGAAGATGAAGAACATAAAATGTTTTCTTGGTTATCCATAGTTGCCTCTGTTCTTTATCTATGAGGGTAGAATCCTTGAGAAAGTGTCGAATGAGCGAGTTGTGTCTTCATTCTCATGTTGCCTCTGTTTCGTGTTTTATACTCATGCGATAGTATAATCTCTCCAAGTTGCTTATCTTATCTTGTAAAATAATCACATTCTGCGAGATGCTTAATAATTCTTTGAAGTTTTGAATATCTCTGCGAAATTCTGAATAATATCTTGAGAGATTCTAAATAATATTCTTTGAGAGATTTTAAATAACACTCTTGAGAGATTATGAATATCAACTTTTGCGAGATTAAAAATATTTTTCTTTGGACATAATGCTTGTGTAATGATTATGTTATGGAATGTGTATGCGATGTTTATGCCATGAAATGCTTATGCGATGCTTTCATGATGCAAGTATGATGCTTGTATGATGAGAATGCTTATCTACTGCAATGTATAGCTAATGTTTGTGTTACTTAGCTCCTTTTACCGCTCTAAAATTGATGTAGCTTTAAATCACTTCCATTCTTCATTTCTCTGATTTTGTTTCTAGTATATGCATTCCTCTTTGCGTATTTGTTGTTCCTCGCGAATTCTTTTGCTTGTGCTTCATTCTTCTTATTCCTGCACTATTAGTATCGTATAATAATATGATCATAATATCAAGTATGTGGCATTTGCATTGCCTCGGTCTCATTATTATATTCGCAAGTTTATCATTTAATCATTTTCTCAAGCTCACAAGCTTATCACGTAATTTTTTTTTTTTTTGCGATAAAAGAATTGCATTACCTTCATCCAAATTGTTTATGTTGAACTTTGTCATTGCGACAAGATCGCAGGACGTCTTTACATTTTCACGTAATGACCCATTGATCTTGCCTTATCATTTTTGTGTGGTCTTCCAAGTTAGACCTCCCTAATTAGAGGTCTTCCCCTGCCACCTATCATCGCGACAAAATCGCAGGACGTCTTTACACTTGCATGTAAAGACCCATTGATCTTGCCTTATCATTTTCCAAGTATTTTTGCCTCTGCAGGATGTTTTAGTTGCGACAATATGACAGGCCTAAATATCCTTGCGAACATGGAGCCCCATGACATTGCCGTCTTGCGACGAAATCGCAGGACGTCCGTACACTTTCATGTAAAGACCCATTGATCTCGTCTTACCCTCGCGTTAGTATTATTGCCTCTTCAGGATCATTGCACAAATATGACAAACCTAAGTCTCCTTGCGAAAACAAAGCCTCATGACATTTGCGTCTTTTTTTGACACTCCCCCTAATGGAGAGCGTCGCCCTTATCATCTCCCCGGTTGCCCCTTCAAGGAGGCGAAACATCGGCCATACAAGACTAGCTCCTCCCATCCGGTCTTAACAACAACCGATTGTTTTCGCAGCCTCTTATCCCTTATACCTATAGGGTTTATGGTTACGAGACTGCACCCTAAGTGGAGTTTTCTTGGGCGAGTGCAACATATGCCAAGACTTGCCAAGAATGGCCAGGGGTAGGTTCATCCATCCCAGGGCACTGCAGCTCAACCGTGTACCTCGGCGCCTTGAGCATACAACGACTCCTAAGAAGAGACCCTCGGTCGCCCAACCGGCAGGTATAACCTACATATATAGTTGGGAAGCCAAGGTACCTCCTCCGGATAGGCTTTCATGGGCCCCAAATTTCCATGACTCGAGCTTCGGGAGCGGTGTAACCTTCCCCACGAGCCATGTCGAGAGATACCCCCTTATATGACGCACTTTAGGTCTTACATTTGCCTCTTACGAAATGTTATTCGCGAACTAGGGTGTACGCCATAAAGGTTCGTCCCATTCACTCACTCAATCATTTTTGTCAATTCATTCAATCATTCATTTTTGATTATCTCTTCTCATTATCTTTGAAATTATCGCATGTCTTCATTCTTTCATTCATCCTTTCATTCATTCCTTCATTTTCATTTAAATCACTTCCTTCACTCATTCTTTTATTTCTGTCATTTCTTTCATTCATTCTCATAATATCATATCATTTGAAGTAAAGTAAATATTCAAGAGAAATATATAAATTAATCTGCGAGATCTTTCTCAAATCTTTGAAATCTTTAAGATCTTTGTAACTTAGAAATCTTTGAAATCTTTGTAATTCCTTATCATTTGAAATCTTTGAAATCTTTAAATCTTTGTAATTTTGAAATAATTTTTAAATAATTTTGAGATTTCTATCAAATCAAATCAAAAATCTTTTTATTTTCTGTAAAAGTAAAATATTCAATGAAAGTGGTACTTAGCTTTTATGGTTTGTTGTTTCTTTGTTGTCTCTTGCGAAGTATATGATTGGCTTGCGAAGCTATCATCCTTGAATATAAAATATAAATATCTCATGACAAAAAGAATTGTGAGGAATGAGATTTGAACCCTTGACCTGCCTCTTGCATGTTCTCACACCATACCAATTGTTCTAACCCTCATTTGCGAGTTTAAGTTGCGAGATAATCATCAACTTTCTTCTTTGCGAGATAAGCAAAGTACGTGCGAAATTTCTCATAACAAAAATAAATGTGCGAGAGCAAGAATTGATCTGCGATCTTACTCGCTCACATTCATGCCTCGACCAACTGTGCTAGCCATGCCTCTGCGAAGTGTTTCGCGAGATAATCACCTACTTTCTTCTTGCGAGATACTTGTTGCGAAAAATCCATGCAAAAAATGGACGTTCAATGGGACTTGAACTCGCGACCATGAACTCATTAACCTCGCGGGTGACCAACTGTGCTGCCTCTTGTTTGCGAAAGAATGAAACAACCTTGCGAAATTATCCATTTTTCCTTTCTTTGCGAAGCAAAAATTCTTTGCGAGGTGGGAGATTCGAACCCGCGACCTTAAGCTCTTCTTGTTCGCTCGTGACCAATTGTGCTACTCCTCACCGTGCGAAAGGATCGCGAGAATGCTAATACATGACTTATATTCACCCTTTGATATTCAAGGAAAAGATGACAAAAATTCTTCGCGAAGGGTAAGACTCGAACTCGCGACCTTATGTTTATACTCTTCGCCAGTGACCAATTGTGCTAGCTGCTTGTTTGTGAAAGAAACACACAATAGTATAACTTTATTCACTTCTTCGCTCTCGGAAGTTCAAAAATATGTAAAAGGTGGGATTCGAACTCGCAACCCCAAGCTTATTCTCTTCGCGAATGACCATCTGGGCTACTTGCTGCTTGCGAAGGAAACACACAATGCTATAGCTTTATTCCATTTTTTCCCTCTTTAAATTTCAAAAATATTTGAAAAAATATGACTTGGCGAGATTTGATCTTGCGACATCAAGCCTCTTCGCTCCAACTCAAACCATCTGTGCGAGCTTCTGTTTGTGATAAAATTCACAGCGTTTTGTTCTTATCCTTTTCTTCATTCTTCCTTTATTTCCTTCAACAATTTTCCTCTTTTCTTTTTCTCCTGAATATGAAATCTTCCATTAAAAAATTAGCTTTCTTCCTTGAATTTCATCACAACAACCTTTTTTTTTTTTTTCTTCCTCTCTCTTCATGTCTTTGAATTGTTGACGGTGTTTTCTCCCGAAAGTGTGATTTCTTCCATAAAACTTCCATTTTTGAACCCAAATTTTGTAGATCTAAATAATAAGTATGAACAATAACTACTTTTCATGGAAATTTCTCTTAAAGTTTATAGATCCAATTGAATTCATCACCAACAATGGCAGTTTTTCTAAAATTTCTTGAACCAACAAGATTAGGTCCCTGTTTCTAGCGCATATGTAGTAGCGGGAAATCCCACACTACACCCCTCACTATATTTTGTAGATCTAAATCTTATTAATGATATGAATTTCAAATATAAGTGCTAGAAATTTAAATAGACACATAAGATTTTTACGTGGTTCGATCAATATGATCTACATCCACGATTCTTCACTATGATTGTTGAGGTTACATTGGTATTACATTTACAATCTCCATTAATGGATATTTTCTAGAGCTCTAGATCTAATTATTTGGGGAAAGAAGATGATAAAGAAAATAAATCTCTCTCTCAAAAATATCTCTCTCTCTCCTAAAAGTGTCCTCCTCAAAATTATTCCCTTCTTTCTCTCTCTCCTCGATCTCCTCTTTATATAGGTGTTTACATAATGGATGACAGCTCACATACGGCTCATATTCTCGAGAGCTCTTTAATAATTTCGCGAGGCTCTCGCTACCATCTCTCGAGACATTCTCTCGAGCCCTTTAATAATTTCGCGAGGCTCTCGCTACCTTCTCTCGAGACATTCTCTCGAGTCTTGCTACCTTTCTCTCAAGACACTCTCTCGAGTCTTGCTACCTTCTCTCGAGACACTCTTCATACCTTTTCTCGTATTTACTTTGCTGGTGTCGTCTGTTACGTTATTTTTGATGTTAGTCTGCGACGGTTTCGCAGTGTTGCTAATGACAATATCGCGAGTACGTTGTTGTTGCGATATTCTGATCCTACAATAATGCAAAGGCATTTTTAGGGCCTTTTGACCAAAATAACACTACATTTTATTGAAAATGGAAAATAATTTGAGGAGAATTCCGTCAAATTCTAGCTTTCAAACTTTAAAGGATAAAAATGTAACGTTACCATCGGGTCTTTCGTGAAAATTTCAAATTCCCTTTTCAATTCCTTCGCCTATTTGAATGTCTCTATCTTTCTATTTGTTCTCCTCCTTGATTAATGTTGTAGCTATCCCTGGAAGAAAGAATACACCTTGCCAAAAATTATGCCAAATGGGTTGAAGGTCCCCTTGCCCCTGGTAACATCTCTCCCTTCTGTAAAACTTGATTTTGGTTTGAATAATGAAAACATTTAGAAACTGTAATATTATTTTCCACATTTCAAGTCAACAGTTCGCCGAGTTCAAGTTCTATGGTACTCTCTATATCAAACCCATTGTTTTTGTGTGCCTTCATTTAAACCCATTATTGGAAAAAAATTGTTGGTTCTTGTGAAAGACATATAAGGTTTTAACCAAGGATAACAAGCACATCCAAAAACTCCCAAGTCTTGATAATTAGGTTGAACACCATACAGATTTTTCATAAGGAGAAACAAAATACAAAGAAGCCAAAGGTAATCTGTTTACCATATAATTAGCAGTCTTGATTGCATCTACCCAAAAAGAATCAGCTAAATTAGACTGAAAAAGTAATGTTCTGGTGAGACCAACCAAATGCTTATATTTTGATTATGCAAATTCATTTTTCTCAGGTGAGTAAGAACAAGTATATTGATGTGAAACACCACAAGTAGCTAAGAATGCACCAAGTTCATTGTTTATAAACTCACCACCACCATCTGTTATGATAGTCTTGATATGTAGATCAAAGAATTTTTCTACTTGTAATTTGAAAGATTGAAAGATGGTTGTGGATGGGGAAAAATGGTTCGCTGGTTTTTTAGGAAAGTGAAGAGTCGAGCGTGTCGTCGAGACTCCTCGAACCGAGAAAACTGCTCAACCTCACACAGATGCACGGCAAAGGGAGTGCTTAGATTCGAGAGATCAATCTGTAGGACTCCGTCCTAAACCAAGTCAATGGCCGTTCCAGAGTCAATTCGGCCGCAAAGAGGGAGATGGGTTGATCTGTAGGAGGGAAGCTGAGAATTGTGTGGAATAAATGATGATCAAGGATTGTGGATGTGTTGAAGGTTTCTGCAATAATTGGTGAACTGTTGAGTTCGAATAAGTTCTGATAGATTGAGGAATTCTTGAAAGTAGTTACTCGAGAAATTCTATGTGGACGATTGCTGATAGCTAGTGATCATTCGTTGTCCCCAATCATGGATTCAGAGACTTATTTATATTGTCAGAGTTGTGAACACCTTGATCCCTGTAAGTGTGACGATTTTATGAGTGGAAGAGTAGGCAAGTGGAAGATCGTGGTAAAGTCAGTTCCATGTCGTGTGGAGACTTGACGGATCGTGCACCCACTACTTTGCTAACTCCTTCAACCGTTTACACAACTTACGCACATTTCTCGTCCGATTCATGAATGTTAATGTTGCTTGTCTGAGCAAATATTGTAAATTCGACGAGTTATTGAATATTGATGAGTTACTGAATATATGTGGATTATTCGAGCAACTGACCAAGTATTGCTTGATTCGACGAAATACTGATAAATTACTGAATATTGATAGTTGGATCAATATTCGAGCAACCGAGCAAGTATTTCTCAATTCGACAATTCATGAATATCGAGAATTTGACGAGCAATTGAGCAAGTATTGCTCAATTCGACAAAATAATGAATGTTGATGATTTGACGTACAATTGAGCAAGTATCGCTCAATTCGGCAAATTACTGAATGTTGATAATTTGTCGTGTGCAATTGAGCAAGTATTTCTCAATTCGACAAATTACTGATAAATTATCAAATATTGATAGTTGGATCAATATTTGAGCAAGCGAGCAAGTATTGCTCGATTCGATGAAAACATTTATTGGTGACGTGACCCAATAAAATATTAAAAAATTAGTAATCTACCAAATATTATATGATTAATTCAGATGTTGGTTGTTGAATCCATCATAAATTCATTAGTGTTTGAATCGTGCTCAGAGTGATGATTCGTGGAGCATTTATTCAAAACCCTAATTTTAGATCATAGTTGATGAATCATTGAAAATAGGTCATGAGTGATAGAGGGACCGACCACATGGGATGATGGGCATCCATGTGGTGCCGGTGCTCAGTGAGCATGCACCGGGTTCTCGGTTTGAGGATTGGTGAAAGAATGATGATTAAATGTTGGTTTCATCATTTACTTGAAATATTCTTTGGGTTCAACATTAGGTGATAAAACCTAGGTATGAAAGATGGGGACCGACCAAGAGAGCATGGGACCGGCTCTTGGTGGTCACGTGACCATAGTTGTTGGTCGTTTGAGCAATCCCCAGGTTGGTTGGAGATAGTTTGGGCCCAATACGAGCAATTGAGCAAATTAGGTCTGAATTATGAAAACGTGTGGGACCGGCTTTGTGCAAGCCCTAAGGATGACTGCTGTCGGTCATGAAGGCATGCACGTTTTGTCGTGGTGCCCGTGTCTCCGTCTTGAGAGTTTCGGTATTTTTCGATGTGCGTTCGAGCAATGTTGTGAATTTTCAGAAGAGTTTCATCTTGACTGAAATTCTGGATTTTTGTTGGAATGAGCATGTATGATCAAAATTGATCAATATTTTGTAAATATTAAAATAAGTTTATTTTAATATTTAAAATTATTGTGAGAGGCTAGCCGGGTCGTGTGACTGTGGCTTTTTGTTTTTCATGATTTGAGCAAAATTTGAGAAGTTATGACGAAATCATGATTTTTGCTCAAACCAAGGAGTTTCATGAATTTAGGAAAATAATAATTATAAAAGACTATGGATTACAAGGTGTGGGACCGGCCACGGCTAGGGCATGGCCAATGGCTATGTTGCCCGGTCCCGCACACCTTTCCCTATTTTATATTATAATATTATTTTTCATGAATCCTTGAAGTTATGGAGAATCCTTGGAGTTATGGAGAATCCATGAGTTTTTGTTGAAACAAAGGAGTTTCATGAGATTAGGGAACAGTGAGTGTCACCGACGTCCTGAAGGCGTTAAGCTCTCAATCTACGGAGAACCGCCCAATTATGTTATTCTGCATAGAGGTGACAATGAAATGCCAGGGATCGAACGCTCAGCTAGTGGAGGCTTTCGAAAGACATGTTCATCATGGCTTCGTAAAATATGAATCGTCACATGCCTGAAGCCGTATCAGAAACATGCAGTATCATGATTTTACGGTTTTGACCTTTGTTGAAAATCCACCATCAACATTAAGTCTCCTGCTTAGTGAGGGACAGTCATATTCCGCGGTAAGCATTAGATGGTGATTTTCAGTCGACGAGATCAGTGGTTGAACTCGGTCTACAAAGGCATTTTCAAAATCCTCGATTTGCTCCAATGGTGTCATGTATGAGCAAATGTGCAGATAAGGACTCTGATAGCAAGATAGAGTATCATGTCGTAAGCGTGGAGAGACGAGGCACTGCTAATTTGGGCGTTCAGAAGCCTAGTTATGATCGGCTTAGGATTTATGGGCTCGAGTCCAAAAAGGAAACCCATGTTTTATTGGGTTTTGGAAATAAATTTGATATAAAATTCCATGTGTGCATGTATGCGTAAGTTTCATGAAAATTTGTTTTAGAAAACATATGCACGTTCGTTCGTTAGTTTAAGAAACGAGCAATAATCCCTAATATGAAAGACATGGTCTAGTTACAGTAGATAAAATTTTGTTTATGAAGTATCATGAAAACTAAAATTTATTTTCAAAGCATGGACTTTCAAAAATACTTTTAGGAACGTAGGTTCGTTCATAGTAAAAGTAATAAATAATGATCCTTAGAGTTAGAGGAATTTTTGAAAAGACCTGCACCTCATGATAAAATTTATTTGGAATATGTGGACCTTTACAAAAGTATAAAAGACCCTCGTTTCATAGACGAACGCTCGTTTGAGCAAAACAATTGATTTTTTTTTTATAAATAACTCATGTAGAACTTTTTTTATTTTAATTTGTGAGATTTCACAAAATGGAATGAACTCTCGTTTCAAAGACGGATGCTCGCGAGAGGGAGCAAAAATATATATACATATATTTTCAAAGTTACATGAGTTTCACATTAAAATATATATTTTTTGTAAAATCAATGTTTTGATTTTGAACAACTGTTAAAAGTAGACAATTATACATGGTGAAATAATGTCTGTATGTGAGTTTTCACAATCGTAGAATGGACGTCTGTCCAAATTTTGAAAAACCGTTCACACAGTAAAGATTTACGTGGGTTGTTCACGATTTTATAAAAGATTTTGCAAAATGATTTTAAACAATTGTTAAAAGCAAACAATAATGTTTTCGTGAATTTCGTGATCTCATAGTGTATGCACACATGGTAGAAAATTAGTGAATGTTCAATAAGGGTTATGTGAATTATTCATAATTTCGTGAAAAGTCAGGTGTCAGACTTTTAAGTAATGGGTGTTGCTCGTCTTTGCAGGTTTGAAGGAGAGAGCAAGATTTTCGAAATTTTACGTTATTATCACTAAGTTCGTGAAATGTAAATAGGTAAGAGTTGAGGATTACCATTTTTGTAGACGCTGATGTGAGCATCCTAATTATTTTTGTTGTGCTTTAATTCCACTGCTTTAATGAAATCTGCATCTACGGATGATATCTTTTCAAGTAGGAATTTTGTATGGACGTCACAAAGCAACTTTGCAAGAATGACTGGTTCCCATAATGACACTTCCAAAGATGATGCTTCCAGAGATGACATCTCTACGAGATGCGACTTCAAGAAATGGTGCTTCAGGACCTCTCGAGTGATGATGAGAGATCCTTCATACTGAGTTGTACTCCTGATTACTTAGTATCAGTAATGCACGGGAAGTCTCTGATGGAGGAATATAACATCGATAGAGCAGCTCGACAAATGGGTCTTTGTTCGATTGATGTGGATTACTCAAGAATAGCAGTAAGTCTTTGGAGTGGAGAATCCAGAAATAAGGATCATATAATGATATCGAACACTGTAGAGTCCTCAGCTGTCTCTTTGGTGAGTTGTTAGCGCTCCTTATATCATAACTTTTTCTTTTCTGTGCAATTAGGATCATGAAACCAATTTTTGTTACTTTGTTTCAGAACTTTTCTCCATCGAGCCTTGACGGACTTCAATTTAGTGCTGCTGACCAAACAATTTCTGAATCGAGCATCAAAGAAGAATTCGGTGTAAGTACCTCTTCGTATATCGTTCATATCACTCCTTGAATGAAATACCACTAATTGTTGTTGATGTATTCAGGAGGAGATTTCCATGGAACGAGGGAGTACTGATGATTCCTATTCGTCTTCGGAGGATGGTGAAGAAGAAAACCTCGGATTTCGAAACCGAGTGACAACAATGATGTTTCCAATGGTGATGTTGGCAATTCCGGTCCTTTGAGCACTTTAGGGACTACTCCAGTAAGTACCCGTTGTATATTTTCTTCATAGAAGTATGAAATTGCTGATTTGTTAATGAATGAATGAAGATTCTCATAAATAAGTGAAAGGCTTTACCGAAACACGTCACCAGAAAATTCAGAACTCAGCCTTTTAGCAAAAACGCCTTAAAATCTTCATCTGATGTCAGATTTTCACGATCTACCCATGTATCCTTATCCCAGGAAATTTCCAAGCTTTAGCATGGAAGCTGTTTGAGTTTTGAGCATGTTTAGGGGCCGAAATCAGCGAAATAGTAAACTTCCAGGAGACCTTCAGAAAAGTTTCAGCTGGCATGTGGTCCAATATTTTGGCCACAACTCTTCGCTTGTTTCTCCAATTGTTGTGAATTTTGGATATGTTGTAGAGGACATCCATACGAAGAGAATGGTATATGACCCATCCCTAGATTCGTCACCAATTGCTCCCAGATCGCCTCTTTGTGCATGACAATGAAAAGATCGTCTCAGACGAGCTTGTTGTAAAACGCCCTCGTTGCGTCTTCAGACCATTTGCTCGTGTCTTGAATGGTTGTTGAAGGATTTCAATGTCATTGATTCATTCGGGATGAGGACCCCTTGATTGATTCATGAGAATGGTGCTTGTAGCCATCTTGTTTCTGTCGTAGAAACATCACTTCTGAAACCCTGGTCACGGGACCAGGACTGAGGTTGATCTCTAGAGGGGGTGGTGACCATGGTTTCATGTCCCGGTGGTAGCATTCCTTTTATGATGAATGATTAGCACATGAGAGTCTGATGCCAGGGGTCTTGGACTGTGAAACTGATCGTCATGATCAGTGGACCGTCAGTCCCCAGTATTTTGTTAAATCTCTCCTTTCTGTTTTCTCTCCTTCTGGCAAGACTTGGATATATGACCCATATAGAAAAATTGATGTAAAGACCTAGGAGGTCGAAGTTGGAGGTACCTTGATGAAGTACTTAGTGGAAAGACACACGATCGACTTTGGAAGTTATGAATCCCGTCTAAGAATTGCTGCTTTCATGTTGTACGCTCTGGAAGCTATAGGAACCTCATACGACGTCGGAATTCGATGTTTGACCCCAACTTTTGAAGCTAAGAGACTGAGTTATCACATGCGAGAAGAATCACTCAATTTGGAGTTGTAGAGTTCAGCCAACGAAGCGTGCACATTTGTAATTTGTAATCCCGTACAAACTTATCAGATTTCGTAGACCTGACGGTAAAGGCCGTATCTTTCAGATCGTATGTCCGATTGATGTGACCTTTTGGTATGTTGTAGCAGAGACATAGGAGAACATCTTTCGTTGAGGAAGTATTGTCCCATTCCTCACCCATTGGTACATTTTTGTAAACCCATGGCCTGAAGTGTGTTGTATCTCATTTGCGAGAGGTGATGAGTGATAGGGTGTAGAATACATCCTATTTACTATCTATTGTTTATGCTTTCTTTGCTATTTTTCTTGTAAATTATGTATTTTACGCCTGTTTTGAGTTTTGTAGCTACTTTGGAGTCGCACGGAGGAAAAGAAGAATAAATGATCCAAATTGAGCAAAAAGGGCAGAATTGTCATTTTAGGGGCGAACACTATTTGGAGCCCAGTCCAGGTTAAGGGGTAACTCTTGGAGGAGTACTAAATACAGACCAGCCAAGGTTAAGGGGCTGCCAGCTGGGTATCCCTTATCAAGGTGACCGGGTGGTGAATATCCAACCTAATCTTCTTATACCCTAAATCGAGAGGAGGTTTTCTTTTCCTTCTCTTCTTTCACTCATTTTTCACTGAAGGAGAAAAAGCGACCATGGTTGCCGCCGTGAGTCGAGAGGAAGGGAGAACAAGAGCCGAGATGGGCTGCTTTGAAACCAGAGATCGAGAAATTGAGATGGGTTTGATCTCGAAGCTACGTGAGAATGAAATCGGGGATGAGATTGTTTGTTGGGCCTATGAATCGAGATGATGGCTAGTCGATTGAAGAAATTGGCGAGTTTGATGTGGTCATGTCGGGTAATAATGCTGGAGGTGATGTTGATGGTTGTTCTTTGTGGAATCGATAATGGGTTTCGATTGAAAAGACTCGGGGAAGAAGAAGATGCGAGAAATTGATGGTGTTGGTGTTTGACGAAGAGTAATTGGAGTTCTCTCGCTCAAAGAATTGGGCTGAGTTGAAGATTGATAGGAAGTAGTGAAGCTAGCGATCTTTGGAAGAGATTAAAATTAGAAATGGGTCTCGGTGTCGTGAATATGAGGAGAAAGAGGATAGGTGCAGCTCGATTGAAGAAATCGATCTTTCTTTGTGAAGGTCATTGTAATGAGTTCATATGAAGATTGCGATTTGGTTCAAGGTCAGCTTCAATTGAAGAAGGAATTGGAGACACGAGAGAATAGTATTGATGCTACAACCGATGAATGCTTGGAACTCGTGAATGTTAGATGTATGTGATAGGGTCTTAGCAGGGAGAAGAAAATAACGGCTACCAAATTGGCCGGGTAAATCCCAGAAAACAGCCGAAACTCGGCCGGACTCTGGCTCTGGCGAGTTAACTCGGTGCCGGCGATGACCGATCCGAACGAGTCCGATGACCGATCCAGCCGATCCAGCTCAGCCGAGTAAGACCAGTCAGCCAACTAGGGAGCTGACTCAGTGTTTAACTTCCCTCCCTTTGACTCTTTGACTAACGGTTTGACTCTTTTGACCGTTAGTCCTAACGGTGGACTGACGGAATATTCCGTCGAATATTCCACTGACGGAGAAAATTTTCAGGTGGCCGGCGACGACTATTCCGGCCTATTTCCGGCCATAATACCAGTTTTCCGGCGAGCAAAAATTCCAGAATTTTCTATGGACTTCTCTCATGGGTGTGAAGACTTGGACTAGGAATTGGATGGAGAATTGGGCTCAAATTTGGAAAGAGAAGGTGGAAGAGTTGAGAAAAGCTTGGATTTGGAAATTGAATTGCTAAAGGAAAAGGATTCTATTCCTTGGAAGATTTGGAGAATATTAAAGCCTATAAATAGAGAAGTTTTCTACATCTTTTACGCACACCTCTATACACACAACATTCTCTTTTCTTTATTCTTTGTGTGAACTCCTTAACATGAGTAGCTAATTTTATTATTGATTGAGGATGAATTCCTAGTTCTTAATATGATTTAAGTTTTTGTTTTCAATTCTATCTTGAAGTTTTTCACATAATTATCGTTTGTTTTTACTAATAGGAATGATCTTAATGACATTCATGATTGATTGATAGATTGTTTGGGTGGCCAACTAAATTGATTTGTCGATTTAATCTAAAGCTAGTGAAAGTTAGGAGATAAGTAATCGTTTCTTGACTTTTTACATAAGTAGCAAACACGAGACCTTGCGGAGGGATTCCGTGGAGCAATTGTGTGTGAAAACAACGTTAGCAAGTAGACCTTGATCTAAGAGTCTAACTACTAATATTGACCTAATAAGTTCATAAATCTTAATGCGTTTATTTAAATTACATCTAGAGTGATCTACTACTAGGTGGTTTGGTAAATAGAATCCGGTAGTCGAGAACTTCCGTACCCGGTGATACAAGGGATTTAGGGGTTTAGCACTGATCTAGCTTCTTTACCTACGGTTGGTGATAATTTGTGACTAATAACAAGTAGAAAAGAACATAACTTGATTCATTGTTTCGTAACGAAGAAGGATTCCTTGATCTTGTCTCTCTTATTGCTTTCAAATTTATCTTTTAATTGCTTTGCTTATTTTCTTTTGCTTTTTACACCCCCCTTTCGTGACAATTTTTACAACTAGAATCTCTTGCTCCTCGTGGGAACGAACTTGACTTCCATTATATTATTTTTAATTGAGTGGAAATATTAATTAATTTGATTGCACCTACGACACGCATCAAATTTTGGCGCCGCTGCCGGGGAGCAGCGGATGATTTTAGTTGTTTTTATTTTTCTTTTTGGTTTATTCTTGCTTTGTTGGATTCTATATCGTATCTAACTTAGGTTTCTGAGAATCTTATTTCAGGTATCGGTTTTCCATGTATGGTGGACAAGAGCAAGCATATTACAACAATCAATACGGTTTTCAACCTCAACATTGTGGCAACTTCCAACCATCCTTAGGATACAGACTTTATGGATATTCTCATACATATCAACAACCTTATGACGGGTATGTAAGTGAACAATCACTAGGAGGGGAGGATAGTTATGCTTCTAAATCTATGTGTGATCTCCTTGGTGCAAGGAAACCTAGTTTGAGGGAACTTGAGAGAAGGTTCTATCAATTCATCGATGAAGGCATAGCATCGGATGAAGAAATTCTTGAAGCTAAAAGAACTTTAAGAATAGAGCGTGAAAAACGTTATTATATGGGTTACGATGATGATTTTGAACCTTATGAAAATTATTGTAACAAGGATAAAGTTATTCCAACTCCGGATCATAATAACGATCCTTCACCTATTCAAAAGGAGGAGATTGGGTGTGACTTACCTATTGTTATAAACGGTGTAACACCCTCACAAGAAGATCTTACAATTTATACCGACGAGAATCATTTTAGTGAATGGCCCGATTCCGATGATGAGAATGTTGAAGAGATGATGCTAGAGGATGAAACCAAATTTATTGATTTTGTGGAAGACCCAATTGAACTTGCCAATGATTTTAATGATGCCAAGACTTTGGTTAAGGTAGAAAACGACGAAGAATGGTTGCAAGGTTTAATAGAGGACCAAGATATACAAGAGGTAAGTAATTCACTTGAATTTTTTAAGGATGAAGAGGATTCTATAATACAAGAGATTGTGCAAGGTTTGTCTAACCCTTTGCATATTGATTCTTCTCCTTTACCTCTTATTGGTTTGAATGTATGTGCTTCGAAAGTATTTTTGGATGATTTTGTTTCTAAATACCCACCATTGGAAACACTTGATTCTAATACCATGCAGGTTTGCCAAGAGGAATACATGGAAGTTCCCAAATTCTATGTTCTTTATACACTTCCGAGTGTGGACGAGAATAAGTGTGGGGGAAATTTCTATCGAGCGATAATTTCACTATTATTTTCTTGTGCTAACATTTGTATGGAGTTATTGTTTGCAAAACAGGTATTATGGGTGGATCCTCAAATTTTCAGATTGTTAGTATATGGGGAATGAATCATGCAAGAGCTAAGTCGGGCCGTCGACTTTAAAACAAGCGCTTCATGGGAGGCAACCCATAGGTTTTGTATTTCTTTTGCTTTTTATTTTTGTTATTTCTTTTTCTTGTTCCATATCATGTTAAAATTTCCCACCTTGACTTTACTAGGAGGATTCAATTACATTGAGGACAATGTAAGGTTTAAGTGTGGGGGAGTGGTTAAGCATGTATTTAAAAAAAAAAATTACAAAAAAAAAAAATTAAAAAATTAAAAAAAAAAAAAAAAAGTTTTTACATAAAACCTTCAACTTTTAGAGATTTTAGAGTCCCTAGCATACTTCTAGGTATGTTTACATGGAGATTTTGACCGACATAATTGAACTTGGAAATGTTAGAGAACTACATTCGGATTTCTTGCTTGTTTGAGTGTTAAATAATGGATTTAATCATTCCGGTGATGCGAATTTGGTGCAGGGAGAAATGCATTATTAGAGTTGCTGATCAATCATTAGTGGAGACTACCCGTAATCATATCATGTGAGGCACCGACCAGAAATTTTTCCATCTACTAAAGAGCTTTCTTTTGAGTGTGTGTCACCGTACGTTAATTCCGGGTAGAATGGTGAGCTACCCAACCTCCCACCAATAGAAGCACTACTCTTTGATCTCTTGAGTGCTAATTTTGTCAATCATGAGGGTGACGTCTATAGATGAAAGCTTCCTTCTTGTAGTTCAATTTGCAGTTAGCACCATTCTCTCTCGCGACAACAACGGGTCCATAGAAACACCATCATCAACAAGGAGCTACATCAAAATCTACAAGGAAAGTTGGAAAAGTTCAAGGTTTATAAGCAACAAAACGAGAAAAAGAGCAAATTTCAAATTCAAGTAAAGCAACATACAAATAGTAGATTTTTACATATATGTTGAGGACTTACAATATAATGAGGTAATTCTATATCCAAGTATAAAGACTTATTCACAAGAGCGAAGAAAATCAAAAGGTGAGAATTATTGAAGTTTATGATTTTGAGGCGATACAAGTTGTGAAGAATCAAGCGGTAAAATACTTCTTCCACGGCCATGGTTTATTTTGTATTTAATTTCTTTTGTTTTCAAAAAAAAAAAAAAAAAAAAAAAAAAAAAATTTAAAAAAAAAAAAAAAAAAAAAAAAAAGAAAAAAAAAGAGAAATATTTGTTTTGTTAATAAGCCGTGGGGAAGGAAAATATATAAGGAAGTTTCAAGCGACAAGGATTTAAGGTAAAAGAGTTACAAAGTGTCAAGGATTTATGAAATTCGAGAGTTTATCACCAATAGTTGAAACCGAAGATCAAGATGAGGAGCGGAAGACGTTTCTATTGGATTCCGTGAGAGTGGTGTTATCATAATTGGCGATCGGATGTGAAGGTGAGTAAGTAATCTCATCCTTGATAATAATGGTTGATTTCCTTTCGTAGAGATCGTCAGAAAAATGGTTTTTCAAAATATTAAAAGATGTGGGTTTTTAAAAATATTTCGGAAGTTGTCCTTCCCACCATTCAACGTGTCACAGATTTCTCTCTTCATTCCTACCACTGCACACATGTGAGAACCATAAAAAAGCCGTCTTTTTGAGTGCAATTATCATAAAATCCTTTTGGGTGAGGCAGAAGTCGAGGCGAAATGCTTATTGATTGTTTCTCAAACACGCGTTCTCTCATTATGGTGTGGTTATTTCTCACTCAACATTTAAGAATGAGAATATGTTCTTTAGTATTTCTAACTTCTTATTACTAGCATGCGAAAACTCTATGTCCTCATAACTCTTTGGATGCTTGTGACGCTTGAACGCTTTGAAGTTGTGAGTTTTTAGTTTGATTTGCTCGAGGACTAGCAAAGTCTAAGTGTGGGGGAATTTGATAGGGTGTAGAATACATCCTATTTACTATCTATTGTTTATGCTTTCTTTGCTATTTTTCTTGTAAATTATGTATTTTACGCATGTTTTGAGTTTTGTAGCTACTTTGGAGTCGCACGGAGGAAAAGAAGAATAAATGATCCAAATTGAGCAAAAAGGGCAGAATTGTCATTTTAGGGGCGAACACTATTTGGATCCCAGTCCAGGTTAAGGGGCAACTCTCTGAAGGAGTACTAAATACGGACCAGCCAAGGTTAAGGGGCTGCCACTGGGTATCCCTTATCAAGGTGACCGGTGGTGAATATCCAACCTAATCTTCTTATACCCTAAATCGAGAGGAGGTTTTCTTTTCCTTCTCTTCTTTCACTCATTTTTCACCCCAAGGAGAAAAGCGACCATGGCTGCCGCTGTGAGTCGAGAGGAAGGGAGAACAAGAGCCGAGAGATGGGTCTGTTTGTTGAAACCGAGATCGAGAAATTGAGATGGGTTTGATCTCAAGCTACTGACGAGAATGAAATCGGGGATGAGATTGCTGTTGGGCCTGTGAATCGAGATGATGGCTAGTCGATTGAAGAAATTGGCAGAGTTTGATGTGGCTGTAATCGGGTAATAATCTGGAGGTGATGTTGATGGCTGTTGCTGTGGAATCGATAATGGGTTTCGATTGAAAAGACTCAGGGAAGAAGAAGATGCAGAAATTGATGGTGTTGGTGTTTGACGAAGAGTAATTGGAGTTCTCTGGCTCAAAGAATTGGGCTGAGTTGAAGATTGACAGGAAGTAGTGAAGCTAGCGATGCTGGAAGAGATTAAAATTAGAAATGGGTCTGGCGGTGTCGTGAATATGAGGAGAAAGAGGATAGGTGCAGCTCGATTGAAGAAATCAGATGCTGCTGTGAAGGTCGCTGTAATGAGTTCATATGAAGATTGCGATTTGGTTCAAGGCTGCTTCAATTGAAGAAGGAATTGGAGACACAGAGAATAGTATTGATGCTACAACTGATGAATGCTTGGAACTGTGAATGTTAGATGTATGTGATAGGGTCTTAGCAGGGAGAAGAAAATAATGGCCTGAAATTGGCCGGGTAAATCCCAGAAAACAGCCGAAACTCGGCCGGACTCTGGCTCTGGCGAGTTAACTCGGTGCCGGCGATGACCGATCCGAACGAGTCCGATGACCGATCCAAATAGATCCAGCTTCAGTAGAGTAAGACCATTCGACCAACTAGGGGAGCCGACTCATGGTGTGTTTAACTCCCTCCCTTTGACTCTTTGACTAACGGTTTGACTCTTTTGACCGTTAGTCCTAACGGTGGACTGACGGAATATTCCGTCGAATATTCCACCGAGGAGAAAATTTTCAGGTGGCGGCGCGACTATTATTCCGGCCTATTTCCGGCCATAATACCGTTTTCCGTGAGCAAAAATTCCGAATTTTCTATGGACTTCTCTAATGGGTGTGAAGACTTGGACTAGGAATTCGATGGAGAATTGGGCTAAAATTTGGAAAGAGAAGGTGGAAGAGTTGAGAAAAGCTTGGATTTGGAAATTGAATTGCTAAAGGAAAAGGATTCTATTCCTTGGAAGATTTGGAGAATATTGAAGCCTATAAATAGAGAAGTTTTCTACATCTTTTACACACACCTCTATACACACAACATTCTCTTTTCTTTATTCTTTGTGTAAACTCCTTAACATGAGTAGCTAATTTTATTATTGATTGAGGATTTATTATGATTTAAGTTTTTGTTTTCAATTCTATCTTGAAGTTTTTCACATAATTATCGTTTGTTTTTACTAATAGGAATGATCTTAATGACATTCATGATTTATTGATAGATTGTTTGGGTGGCCAACTAAATTGATTTGTCGATTTAATCTAAAGCTAGTGAAAGTTAGGAGATAAGTAATCGTTTCTTGACTTTTTACATAAGTAGCAAACACGAGACTTTGCGGAGGGATTCCGTGGAGCAATTGTGTGTGAAAACAACGTTAGCAAGTAGACCTTGATCTAAGAGTCTAACTACTAATATTGACCTAATAAGTTCATAAATCTTAATGCGTTTATTTAAATTATATCTAGAGTGATCTACTACTAGGTGGTTTGGTAAATAGAATCCGGTAGTCGAGAACTTCCGTACCCGTGATACAAGGGATTTAGGGGTTTAGCACTCGATCTAGTTGCTTTACCTACGGTTGGTGATAATTTGTGACTAATAACAAGTAGAAAAGAACATAACTTGATTTATTGTTTCGTAACGAAGAAGGATTCCTTGATCTTGTCTCTCTTATTGCTTTCAACTTTATCTTTTAATTGCTTTGTTTATTTTCTTTTGCTTTTTACACCCCCCTTTCGTGACAATTTTTACAACTAGAATCTCTTGCTCCTCGTGGGAACGAACTTGACTTCCATTATATTATTTTTAATTGAGTGGAAATATTAATTAATTTGATTGCACCTACGACACGCATCAATGAGAACATCTTGTAGAAGTCTTTGGCTTGTGCCCACCAGTCGTGCAAGCTTTGGGAAGACTTTCATGTGAAAATATTTTCATGTCTACACATCTTGACACGAATCATTAATGCTTGGAGAAGTCCGCTTCATCGATCAATGCTTCAGAGAATGGTTAGTTGATGAAGACTGATGTTGCACCCGAGAAAGTTATTGATGCTGAGATCATGATTGAATTCTCTCCAGAAATTCTTGTTGATGTTGATACCATGAATAGAGTTCCTCCACATATCCTTGTTGATGCCGATACTAGGTGGAGTTCCTCCACTCCGTGAACCTTCACGTTCACGAACTAGTTGTTGGGTTGAGCATCCCTAAGATGTAGGTGTACTGGGAGTACAACCCAAATTATCCTGATCAGTATGACTTTACCGTGAACTGGCTTCATCAATGAGTCGACGTTGTTGTGGCAGATTGCATCAGCAGTCTCCATTCTGGGTGTGATCGATGAAGAGAGAAGTTCCTTAGTTGTGCAAAGTTCGTGATGTAGAGAGATTCCGTTGATAAAGTTTTCATTGAATCGTATCAGGTTGCAATGACTTGCTATGTCTTGAATCTTGTCCAATAAGATCAAGTCCCCAGTGCATGTTGAAGGAATTCGTGTCATCGATGGATGAATGATGTTGCATCTGCTTCAGAAGTCTTGTCATGGAGATAGTGAAGACTTAGCGATTGTAGTTCAGTTTCACTTTAATCGTGTCGGTGGTGAATCAGTGTGTCATCGTCGAGATGTTTGTGTTGAAGCCAGAGGCGCCATTATCGAAGGTGTACTCTTTGAATGGGAGTACAATTTGAAGACTTCTTAGATACTTGAGTGTTGAAGCGTCGTATTATTTAAGCTTCAAATGTCTTAGGCTTGATCGTCTCGGCCCCGAGTATCTTCTGTTGATTCAGCATTCATTTCCCCGCGGTAGTGGGATTCAACACTTGTTCAGACATCATAGCTTTCTGATTTTGTGGGACATATGGACACTCCTGTAAGGCTACGGAAAAACGCCCAAAGTGTTCCTTGCCATGCTTGGACATTATCTCAGTAATGAATGTCTCAATGCTCGATTCAGAGAAATGTCAGATTTAATCACTTGGTAAAATACTGCTGAAGTGAGATTACCAACTTATAGCATCTTGCAATAGCAGATATGCTAGCATAATTGAGTCCCCATGCTAGAATAGCATGTGAGGAAATAAATGACATATACATGGGAGGAACGAGACTTGCCTGAGTGCAGGACTTTTTGATGAATGTCTATGCATCTTTTGCGGAGTTCTTGTTTCAACCTCGTCAAAGTTCGAAATTCCTCCAAGTGCTCTGATGATGGAACGTCCGCCAAATCTTCTGGATCAGAACTTTCTTCGTTGGAGAGATGTGCAACCAAAGACACTTTGTCAGTAGTCATCTTCTCGGCATGAATCCACGTCCATCTAAGAATCATGTCATATCCGGATCTTCCCTGATTATGTGAAACTTGGTTTCGTACAGGTTGAGCCAACTTTCATTTTGAGAGTGATGCAACCGCATGCATCTCTGAGCCTTCCTTCATGGTCTCTAATTGAGATAAGAGAGGATTAGAAGCTTAGTTGAGTGATGCCGGCGACTCTGAGGGTTTTCAGTAGAATTTTGTTGATGGCGGTGTCATCATCGATCAACATTCTTCCAAATTCATTTCTCTCCGAGATGGACTGTGGTAAGCGGTCCCGGTCGTGCATCTCCTTGTCTGGGATGAAGGTTAAAGGAGTATTTCCGGGATGGATATATATCTGACACAATGTAATTTGGTGTTGTGAACATGTCCTTCCGTTGTGTCTTAGACAGATAGAGCAATTTCACAGATACGCTCGATCAACGATTGAAATGCTTCTTTGACCGGTTGTTCAGAGATTGCAAAAGTTCTGATTAGGAGAGGATTCTTGTGTACTCCTTCAGTCCCCAGTTGAAGCTATTATGGATCAACCTTCTCTTTGAAGATGTGCTTCAAATATTGTAGTTACTTGTTGGATGATCGATGAACCTATGAAGGCGATAGTACCTGGGATTCTCCATTTCTTCTTCAGTTGGCTCTCTCCTGATGAACGACAATTTGATTGCACCATCTTGAACCCAGACTTCCAGTAACTCGATCACTCCTTCATGAGAAGAGAGAAGTTTGAGTCTGTCTGATCATTTCCCTGTTCGTTGATGCCGGGTCGAGGTTTGTGCATTTCAGGATTGATTATCTTTTCTTCGCGCCTTCAGAGGAGCCTGGGATGTTTGGAGAAGCACTCTGATGACGTGTCTCGGTTTTCCTTTCATTCCTTCCGGTAACAACGTTTGTTGAAGGCTGGAGATTGTACTAATTGTTGACTAGGCATCGGCTGCTTCGAGGTTCCTCCACCTTGCAGACTTTGCTCTTTACAGTAAAGCAGGTGCAGTAGTCGCTGATCATTTGGCCGCTTCATGAAGCTCTGAGAAAGTATGGAACCGGAGATTTTTCAACAAGGCTCTGTAGACTGGGATCATTCCGTTGATGCACAAGTCCACCAGTTATTGTTCAGTGACATTCGAGTCATGACAATCCAAAGCTTGGACTCTGAACCTCTTCACATAATCATTCGGATGTTCATTGCTCTTCTGAGACATTATTCTTAAGTCGGAGAGAGTAATATGCTCTGAGACGAAGAAGTATTTCCTGTAAAAGGCATTAACCATTTCTCCCCAACTAGCGATGCTCCCAGGTGCAATGTTGTTGTACCAGGTGTATGCTCGGCATGTCAGAGATTTCGATAATTCTTTTAGACGGACGACATGATTTTGTTCGTGCTCTCCTAGTGCCTCTAGGAATCGAGAGATGTGTTCTCAAGCGTTCCCTGTTCCATTGTGCAGTGTGAATATTGGGGAGGTGCAACCTTTCGGGAGAGGAATTCTTTGTGTAGAAGCAGGATACAAAGGTTGATGACGATGAACAGATGATGCTTTGTCTTTTCCTCGATCCTCCATGAATCGTTCCAGGTCCTCACGAGTGATGAAGCATGCAGGTTCCTTTGTTGGTGGATTATCTGCAGCTTTGTGTACCTCATCATCATCTACTACATGGATCGGAGTGACTTTAGGATCAGCAGCCGGAGATGTTTCTTTGGCTTTTCCCTTCTTTTGAGCTTTCTCTGACATCTTGTCAGTGAGAGTTTTGAAATAATTGCACAGCTCATTCCATGTGTTATCCATGTCAATCTGATTCTTGGCAAGAGTTTCTTGCACCTTCATGAGATCACATATGGTAGGTGGGTTTTCTCTAATTTCTTCGGGAGACCGGCCGAAGAGAGGATTGTCTCCAATGTTGGTTTGCGGAGGAGTGGTATCACCAGCACCGATGTTGGAAGCAGGAGTAGTTTCTGGAGTACCACCATTGTTGCTAGTGCTAGCACTGTTTGTGTTGGGATTGGTGACTGAACACGACCTAAGATCAACCATTTTGTGAGAGTTTGATATTGCAACCGAGAGATTAATCTCCCACTGTGGTCTCCAATCTGTGGATGTGGAAAAACGGTTCGCTGGTTTTTTAGGAAAGTGAAGAGTCGAGCGTATCGTCGAGACTCCTCGAACCGAGCAAACTGCTCAACCTCACACAGATACACTGCAAAGGGAGTGCTTAGATTCGAGAGATTAATCTTTAGGACTCCGGCCTAAACCAAGTCAATGGTCGTTCCAGAGTCAATTCGACCACAAAGAGGGAGATGGGTTGATCTTTAGGAGGGAAGCTGAGAATTGTGTGGAATCAATGATGATCAAGGATTGTGGATGTGTTGAAGGTTTATGCAATAATTGGTGAACTATTGAGTTCGAATAAGTTCTGATAGATTGATGAATTCTTGAGAGTAGTTACTCGAGAAATTCTGTGTGGACGATTGCTGATAGCTAGTGATCATTCGTTGTCCTCAATCATGGATTCAAAGACTTATTTATATTGTCAGAGTTGTGAACACCTTGATCCCTGTAAGTGTGACAGTTTCATGAGTGGAAGCGTGGGCAAGTGGAAGATCGTGGTAAAGTCAGTTCCATGTCGTGTGGAGACTTTACGGATCGTGCACCCACTACTTTGCTAACTCCTTCAACTGTTTACACAACTTATGCACATTTCTCGTCGTGGATGAAATCCACGTGCTGTAGGCCGCCAGACCAAAACCCTAGTTGTTATCTCCAATTTGACGTGATTGATGTCTCACGAATCGTGGAGTATGCATGACAGACGTGTATTTAGTTTGTCAATTGTTGACTGATTAGACAATGAGCCTAGGTTTTGTTGAATCGAGCATGTTAATGCTCAAATTCATGAATGTTAATGTTGCTCGCCCGAGCAAATATTGTAAATTCGACGAGTTATTGAATATTGATGAGTTATCAATATATGTGGATTATTCGAGCAATCGAGCAAGTATTGTTCGATTCGACGAAATACTGATAAATTACTGAATATTGATAGTTGGATCAATATTCGAGCAACTGAGCAAGTATTGCTCAATTCGACGAATTAATGAATATCGAGAATTTGACGAGCAATTGAGCAAGTATTGCTTAATTCGACAAAATAATGAATGTTGATGATTTGACGTACAATTGAGCAAGTATCGCTCAATTCGGCAAATTACTGAATGTTGATAGTTTGTCGTGGAATTGAGCAAGTATTGCTCAATTCGACAAATTACTGATAAATTATCAAATATTGATAGCTGGATCAATATTTGAGCAACTGAGCAAGTATTGCTCGATTCGACAAAATATTTATTGGTGACGTGACCCAATAAAATATTAAAATATTAGTAAGCTACCAAATATTATATGATTAATTCAGATGTTGGTTGATGAATCGATCATAAATTCATTAGTGTTTGAATCGTGCTTAGAGTGATGATTCGTGGAGCATTTATTCAAAACCCTAATTTCAGATCATAGTTGATGAATCGCTGAAAATAGGTCATGAGTGATAGAGGCGACCACATGGGATGATGGGCGTCCATGTGGTGCCCGGTGCTTGAGTGAGCATGCACCAGGGTTCTCAGTTTGAGGATTGGTGAAAGAATGATGATTAAATGTTGGTTTCATCATTTACTGAAATATTGCTGGGTTCAGCATTAAGTGATAAAACCTAGGTATAAAAGATGGGGACCGACCAAGAGAGCATGGGACCGGCTCTTGGTGGTCACGTGACCAGTTGTTGGCCGTTTGTGCAATCCCCAGGTTGGTTGGAGATAGTTTGGGCCCAATACGAACAATTGAGCAAATTAGGTCAGAATTATGAAAACGTATGGGACCGGCTTTGTGCAAGCCCTAAGGATGACTCTGGTTGGTCATGAAGGCATGCACGTGTTGCCATGGTTCCCGTGTCTCCGTACTGAGAGTTTCAGTATTTTCTGATGTGCGTTTGAGCAATGTTGTGAATTTTCAGAAGAGTTTCATCTTGACTGAAATTCTTGATTTTTGTTGGAATGAGCATGTATGCTCAATTGATCAATATTTTATAAATATTAAAATAAGTGTATTTTAATATTTAAAATTTCCGTGAGAGGCTAGCCGGTCGTGTGACCTATTGGCTTTTTGTTTTTCATGATTTGAGCAAAATTTGAGAAGTTATGACGAAATCATGATTTTTGCTCAAATCAAGGAGTTTCATGAATTTAGGAAAATAATAATTATAAAAGACTAGGATTACAAGGTGTGGGACCGGCCATGGCTAGGGCATGGCCGGCCGGCTATGTTGCCCGGTCCCGCACACCTTTCCCTATTTTATAATATTATTTTTCATGAATCCTTGAAGTTATGGAAAATCCTTGGAGTTATGGAGAATCCATGAGTTTTTGTTGAAACAAAGGAGTTTCATGAGATTAGGGAATAATAATTATAAAAACTAAGGATTGTGAGGTGTGGGACCGACCACGGCTCGGGCATGGCCGACCGGATAGGATGCCCGGTCCCGCACACCTTTTTCTATTTTATAATATTATTTCATGAATCCATGAAGTTATGGAGGATTCATGAGTTTTTTCAAAAACAAGGAAAGTTGCTAAAACCAAGGAGTTTTCATGAGTTCATAAAATAACAAAAAATAAGGAAAATAATGGAAGAGGCATGGACCGACCATGGCTATGGCACGGCCGGCTCTGCCGGCCACGGGCGCCTCTTCTTATTTTATTAATATTTGTTGTTTTCTCCCTGTTTTTGCGTAGGATTCCTCATTGTTTCATATTTTTTGGATGCTCGTTCGTGCATCCGGTGCTCGATCGTGCATCATTGTCGAATACACTTGCACCATTTTTTGTGGGGCTTACTCAGTGATGATCCGTATGCCTAAGTTATTGAGTATTTATTACTAATTTATGAAATTCAGTGGAGAATAATTCATGAAACTGAGTAATAAAAATGAATAGTTGTTTATTATTAATTCATAGGATCAGCTGTGGATTCGACTACGAATTCAGAATAATAAAGCAAGCATTACCATCCTATGGGATCATGGATGCGACCATAAAATCGAAGTAATTAAAATTATCTATCACCATTTCATGAGATCAACTGTGGATTCGATCATGAAATCGGAATAATGAGATAATGTAGTAGTTTATTGCCATTCTATGAGATCAAGACGTGGATTCGATCATGGAATCAGAGCAATTGTTATTGCCATTCCATGGGATCATACCGTGGATTCGACCATGGAATAGGAGCAATTGTTATTGCCATTCTATGGGATCAGGCCGTGGATTCGACCATGGAATAGGAGCAATAATAGATTATTCTGGGAATTCAGTGGTGAATGTCGCGGCAGAATTAATCTATTGCAGAAAAGATATTATCCAGTTAAAGCGTCACATCTATTATGAATGGTGCATAGTCAGGGACTCACGGTGTTGTTTACGACCTAAAGGCGTTAGTGCTCTCAATCTACGTTTATAACCGCCTGAATCTATACACGGTCTCTCCACATAGTCAGGGAACGGTGAGTGTCACCGACGTCCTGAAGGCGTTAAGATCTCAATCTACGGAGAACCGCCCAATTATGTTATTCTGCATAGAGGTCACAATGAAATGATAGGGATCGAACGCTCAGCTAATGGAGGCTTTTCGAAAGACATGTTCATCATGGCTTCGTAAAATATGAATCGTCACATGCCTGAAGCCGTATCAGAAACATGCAGTATCATGATTTTATGGTTTTGACCTTTGTTGAAAATCCACCATCAACAATGGTGACAAAATCTGATTTTTTCATTAAAGGAAAGATCCAACAATATTTAATATAATCATCAATGATGCTAAAGTAGTAAGAGTATCCACTATTGGATATAACAGGACAAGGTCCCCACAAGTTCATATGCAGCAACTACAATGGCTTATTTGACACTGAATTAAACAGACTAAAAGGAATCTTTTGAGCTCTCCCTAACTTACACTCACTACATAGTAGTGGTTTATTTGATAAATTTAAAGACAAATAGTGAATTTTTTTTTGTGAAGACTGAATAAAAGGATATCCAAGTCTCTGATGAAGTAGATGAGAAGTTACTTTCTTAGCAGAAAGAGCAGTAAATCCAGTAGGAGAAGCAACATCAGTTGTAGTTGAGAAATTGAAAGGATATAGTCTATCTTTGTTCTGCCCTTGGAAAATTTTCCTCCTAGAATAAAGATCATTCACAAAGAACTTATCACTTTCAAAGGTAATATTACAATTATTATCACTTGTAAACTGATGTACTGAAAGTAACTTATGTGAAGCAGAAGGAACATGAAGCATTCTAGGTAAGAAAATATGATTCTGTAATAATTTCCTTAATATCATTACCTATAGTAGAAATTTTCATACTTTCTCCACTTGTTGTTTGAATCTGTTCATTAGCATTATAGGATTAATGATCCGAGAGATCTGACACATCAGAATTAATGTGTTGGGTAGTACATGAGTTAATATACCAGGGATTCTCACCGTTGAAATTTGCAGAAGCCATCATAACATGAATATTGTGTGGTATTGCTCTTCCTTGATAAGAGAAATTCATTTTGTGAGTGCATTCTAGAGCAGTGTGACCTCATTTGTGACAAATCTGACATGAAAATTTTGGTGTTGTAGCATTAGAATTACAATAATTAAAAGGACTTGGTGGAGAATTTCCCATTGGAAAAGTAGATGTCGATGAAGTAGGTAAATATCGTTGATATGGAGGTCGATATGAATTATTGCTTCTTGATGGGAATTGTGAGAGAAATTATTAAATCTTGTTGGTGTATGAAGGAAAGGTGGTATTAAAAGATGCAAATGCTTTTGCTTCTTCAGTTTGAGTAAATAACTTTGATTTCTTAGTCAGAATGATTTCCTTACAAGTAAGAAATTCTGATGTTCCCCTAGAGTTACATGAGGATTTCTATTTCTAATCGAAGTTGAAAAGGAATCAAAAGCAGGATTCATGCCATTACGAACATTAACCACCATTTCACTGTTGTGAATAGTAACAGAAAGTAGATCTGAAATCTTCTTAATCTCATTAAGAAAAACAGTAATGGATGAATTTCCTCGTTTGATGTTTGAAAATTTGGTACGCAACTGAATGACATGAGTAGAGGATATTACAGAAAATCTTTCTTCAATTGATTTCCATAGTTCACCTGATATAGATGGAACAACTACATATGATATTACACTGGATCCAGAAAATTAATATTTGATCTTCTTCATACCAGCGAGTATACTTAGGATTGATTGTTCTTTCTTCATCTGCTCCTCTTAACAAGTCTTGGTTCCATCTACGTAACCTAAAGCATTATGATCTTGAATAAAGTGCAGATTTTTAAAGGAAATAATAAAGTGATCTTGAAGTTTATAATTAACAAGACCAGCATAGGAACCTTAGTTATTATTGATTCCATGAAGAAAATTGAAGTAAAAGAAGAAAAAACAAGAAAAAGTGCAGAGTTTTAATGGCGGAAGCTAAAAAAAATCAAGAAAATGATAAAGGTTATCAGGCCAAATGGCTCTGACACCATAGAGAAATGGTAGAGGAAAGATAAGATTCACAATAACCAAAAAGAAGAGAGGTGAATCTCTTATATATATATATAGACATAACAGACTTTCTGTGTCTGTTACAGACAGGCTGTCATAACAACACACAACCTTATGGATAAATTACTCTAAAGGCACACATATAGAGATAGGGAAGACACAACTGTTGTAGGATCAGAATATCGCAACACCAATACCTCGGCGAAATCCATAAACGTTACATAGCGAAGGCGTCGTAAACGAGTAAAATAAGTGACGCAATGGATGACGACAAGCGGAACACGAGAAAGGTGTGAAGACTTAGCGAGATTTAGGAGAGTAGCGAGATTATGCATTTGTACGCTT